>LPNX010017309.1:5006-97554 GCA_001517045.1 Pseudotsuga menziesii
AAGAGCAAACTCTGTCACAAAGGCCTCCAATGTGCGCGTCGTCCAGAAATCGACAGCGCGGGATACCTCGTTGTTCACGTGTTGCACAAGGTTGACCCTTGCGGGGGTCCACACAGGAATCCGTCGAGCTTGAAAGTTCGTCCTTCTCTCTGTTAACCTAGACAACCACTGGTGCAACTCTATATGGAAACGACCAAAGAAAATTTCATAAGTATCACAAAAAACATACCGTTGTAAAAAGTCACTTGCGCTTCGACACGGATTCATATTTTCTTGCTGCGCGAATTGCAAACAGATCTCAGCAAACCAATCACTGATGTCCTTCACAGAGGGCCTCCAGAACATAGCCCTTGTGGTATAAGGTAAACCCCTCTTGAGCAGGTACTGAGTTCAATCGGCAACGGAACCAATTTGTTGGGCAATAGGGCAGACCCGAGTTAACTCTTATGTGTCGCGCCAACAAAAGACCCACCGTGTTGGCCCTTTCGGCAACAACCTGCGCGCAGGTTGCAGTCTCACCCGAAACAGCAATGGGGTGCCGCAGAATCAGGTTTCTGCATGCAGAGAGGGGTATTACTGTACCTTAGCCTTTAAAAGCAATTATTAATCAACACTTGTAAATCTATCATTCATTCACATATGACTTCGCAACACACTAAACAAACTAAACTTGCATAACCCACTACGGGAATTCACAGCGAAGCTTATTACTAGCAGGGATCTTATGTTATCAGATGTATTCAGTTTAATGCATGAAAATAACAGAAGCAGAAACAACACAATAAAACCACGACACCAAATATAACGTGGTTCACCCCCAGTGTAGGGGCTACGTCCACAAATTGCGTTTTATTCCTCTTTCCTCAAAACCACAGTTGATCTGCGCACTCAGCTGCAGATCCCTTCAGTCCTTAATAGCCGCGCACACAGCAGCAGGCTTCTGCGCACACAGCTGCAGATCTTTCTTCCTTTTCTTACAAAAACCCTCTGTGCACACAGCTACAGAGGTCGTCCACGCACACAGCTGGGACTTATCCTTTCCTTACAAAAACCAACCTTACTTCGCCTTATCTTTCTTTACATCAAAAAGCCTAACCTATCCTTTTTACACAAGCGCTTATTTATACTGCGCAGTTTTACAAAACCATGGTCTTAAACCATGGGCACCCAAAAACCCTAAACCTTGGATTTAAACCATGGGTTTATTACAAAGCAGAGGGTTTTGACTTACCCTGACACCCCTAAGACTATTTTGGCCCATAGCTCTGCTTACAAATTTCCTAATTAACCGCGGAGTTATCCAACATGGAGTATGCGCCCCAACACAATGGGTGAGATAAAAATAATGTGTGACATATATATGGATGAGGCAAGCATCCCCATGCTCGTAACAATGTCAAAAGAATAATGTGATCTATGCTCTATAATACAAGATCCGATCATATACAACTAATGATACATAGTGGTTTCCTCAATGAAAGGTTGAATACAATACTGATATGAAGAACTACTACATGGGACCCATGTCATTCTCATGGAATGCTATATCTTCATGACTAGTGGCCTATTGGATCTGGAATGGTACATAGCTGTATGGACTCACTGATGGAGAGTCAGATTCTATGTGGTACAAGTATGATGCATTAATCATAAATCTATATAGAAGCACTGTTGGGGATTTTGAACATTGTCTCCAACGCAACCCAAAAATAATAAGGGACATAACTTGTTTAGGACCCTCAAATAGACTCATCAATGTGCTAGAGTCAGGTGACATCCGGGCTCTTTGACCAAATACTGTGCAGACCAATACCCTGTATGAATCTCAACGGTGCAATGATGTAGTTGGAGTCGAGCATGTGAGAAACAACCATCCCGAGAGGCACTAAGGACTCCTCTCAAGTGGTCCAAGGAACTCATCAATGAGGTTAATGAAACCAAGATACAGGGACCTCTGGGTCTATCCTCTAGAATATGTGTGTTGTCATCGATAGAGGGGGGGCTACCCCAAGTCAAGGAAATGGTGTTTCCTTGACCAGAAGCATGAGGGAGATAACTGAAAGATGTTAGACAATATGTGAACTAACCCACTGAATGGGGGGGGGAGGGGAAGAGTTGAACAGGGGCAGGGGGAGTGTAGTAGAATCAAACTTCCTTTGTTCAAAGTATGATGACAGGTCAGACGAGGAAGAAAATGAAACTGACTCATGGGAATGGAATCATAGCTGTAAAATCGGGAATGTCATGACTACAGATGAGAAATACTTGGGGGAGGTAGACACTTTTGATATTGATGGGGTCCAAGGAAGATATATTGTAGAGTACTCTAACCAAAGGCGACCCAAAGGGGGAATGCTGCTGTTGAGGCCTGGAAATTCGCAGGTGGCAACAGTAAGGGATTCACCCCAATCAACGTTCCCAACTAGCCCGTTGACTGTTTGGAATAGGGAATCAGTCCGGTTTGCGGTCCGGCTACCGTAGGTCAAGGAACAAAACTAAGGATTTATCGGTTGCGGCCCGGCCCACCGAGTTTTTGTATTT
Source organism: Pseudotsuga menziesii (assembly GCA_001517045.1). NCBI lineage: Eukaryota > Viridiplantae > Streptophyta > Pinopsida > Pinales > Pinaceae > Pseudotsuga > Pseudotsuga menziesii. The sequence goes on from LPNX010017309.1 coordinate 7,548, forward strand.
TGACTTAAAGAAATGATATGCACATGCCTAACTAAATGCAGGGTGATCAAGCTGCAAGGAGCGGTCACAAAGTGATGCACAGGTTCTTACCTCTCGTCTTACGCTCGCGAACAACCCAAACCAGATACAAAAGAAAAAAGCTAACTATCTACACTATCCCTAGGGAGAAAGGTTATCATTTTGGGTGAGCAATACACTTTCACATACATAAAGAAGAATCACAGGTAGCTGATACTTCTTCTAAAGCACATGAACACTTACAGATACTCAAATAACCAGATAGCCGATCATTTTATAACAACATCTATTACTCACAGCGAAAAATATCCAGAAATTACTGAAGAACATTTAGCAAGAACATAGGTTCAGAATATCAAATACTCTTACAGTAAATGAAACACAGATGAAAATGAAATAGTTCCTCTTCAGCATTATTCATTGAGTTTACATTGATACATTTCGCTTTTCACTCTCTCCGACAGGCAAAAATTGCAGTTCCTATGAAAAACGAAGTAGTTCATCTTACAAGTAAACAAATACAAAGTTTTCCAGGGAAAAATCCCCTGTTTCAGTCCTCCCTCCCTCTATTTAAACTACCCCCACTGCCCCTTGGGCTGCCACCCCAGCGTGTGACTTTTCAGTATCTTCAACGATTCCGCTTCTTGTTCTGGCCGCTGCATTTTTTCAATCATTCTCTATGAGCGTTTTTATCTTCTAACCAGTAACAGATGAGTCTTCCTCTAACTGTTCCTCCTTCGCTTGCTTGCTTTGTCCTTTTCTGTGTTTTTCCTTCCTTGTGATCATGCCGGTTCCAGTCCGACCAAGCTACGTCTTAGCCCATGGTCGCTTTAGTAGCACCGAATTCCTTCTGCAAACAATCACAATGCATTATTCGCTGCAAAGGGGAGTTTTTTAAACATTTAAACATTATCTGCCCAGCATTGTAAATCCGCAAGAGACTAGCCAGGTTCGCTCTGACCAGGTATCGATTTAAGCTTTGGGCGGGCAAAATTATAAGCGGCGGTCGACCAACTTCTGCATCGGATGAGATGAGACTTCAGGAGCCGCAACGGCGGGGAAAAATAGAAATCAGGTGAGCGAAAACATGGGAGAAAAAGGGGTAATCGGACGTCAGGGGGAAGAGAGCTTCAGGAACCAGGAGGGGTGGCTCATCTGCAACGGCGGACGGAACACTGGTATGGGACAGGCGACGAGGTGGAAAACTCAGTTCGGGCAGGGGAAAAAACAAGGTCGGACGTCGGATGACACTTGAGTCGGGAGCTAATTGTCTCCTCCTGGCCGCAACGGTGGGCGAGTGAAAGCTTATGGACAAGCAATTTTAAACTAGACGAATCGGGCGTCGGACGGTTCAGGAAATCGGACGAAGGAAAGGTCTAGGAGCCACAATGGCGGAAGGGTTGAAACTTCGCAGCGCCCGATCCAGCAGTAAAAGAGGCCCGCTTAAAGGAAAACTGAGGTACTTGAGCAGTGCTAAGGATCGGCTGTAACCAACCTCGCTTCTTTTTACAGCGGATGCGCTGAAGAACAACAAATTTTCTTCTCTTCGACCACACATTCACGACCCGAACCAAAAAAAATGAACAAGGCATACATGAATTACTGCCATCCACCTTCAGAGACACGGAAAGAAACACGCTCAAGGAGCCTAAAAGTTCAATGATCAAGCCACACAAAAATAATCAGGAGGGGCCCAGAAATTAAAACATTAATTGGGGGGGGGGGAAACAGTTACGGCAGCAACAACTGGTGATTACCTGGTGAACCTAGATCTCTGGGTGACCTTTCTTTGAGTAGCAGACTGTTTCCTAACCAAAATGATTTAAAAGAAATCTTCCAGCTGTCCGGATTTCTCCCATGACCGAAGTGTGTTCCTTAATCATTGATGCTAGTCCCATTCGGGGAGAGGGGCAACCGAAACCTTCAAGTCCAGACCACTATGTTGAGGCCAGAGTATGATTTTCATTATTAACTCTGTTTTCAGGTAGCTAACAGTGTGGACACCACAGGATTGCAGCATATAGTAAACAGCAGTATCTGTTTGTTCCTCATTCCCATGCCATTTTAACACTTTGTGCCTTTGGACTTTTGTCCTTTTATCTGAGTCCTTCTGTACGCCCTTCTTACTGAATTTTAATTCAGGATCCTCTATCCCATAGTGCCCTTTTATGTGAGTGGTGTACTTTGAGTCTCAGCTCACAGACGGAGAGGATCTTTTGGCAATTTAGTATTAAAGCTTTAGCACTTGCTTTGACTTATGATGCTTTTATAGAAGTTTGACTCTTTATTTGCCTTTTGGCATTTGTTTCTCGGCATGGGATCATTTATATCTAATATGCTGTTCACCTTGCTTCCTCTCATGGGTCCTTTACTGTCACTCCTTAGAACATTTTGAATGTGACGTGGATGGAGCCCCGACATAGTACTCCAGACTCTTTGAATCCGGTTTAATTCACAGGGGTTAAGATGGACTTCAATGCACACAACATTTTATTCGAGAAAACTGCTAGGATGGAAGAATTCTTTAAGAAATACACGGGCTGATACTCAACATATTTTCTATTCCCAAAAGACATTAATATCCCTCAGACAAACGCAAGTTCGTTTCCCTTATTGAAAATCAAAACTTAAAATTAAATCAAATGAAAGCATGACTCGAAAACAACCACACAGCTTATTTATGTACAAGGCAGAACAAAACAAATAAAACTAAGAAAAGTAGGGCTTGAGAACCAAACCATTGACTGGCAAGTTCTCCTCCCATCCTTGTAAATATTGCAACTTATAAGTGGCAGGGCCAAGTTTGGCTACAATCTGAAAGGGGCCTACCCATAACTGCTGGAATTTGGTATGCTTTCCTTTCTCATCATGGGGGTGGTCCCACTTGAGAACTAAGTCTCCTACTTCAAATTCCCTTTTTCCATCTTTATGCTTGTCAAACCACCTTTTTATCACTTCTTGCTGTTGTTTGAAACGTTCTCTAGCCTTGGATCTGGCTTCTTCTGCTTTTAGGAGATTATATATTCTTATTTGCAGAACCTCATCATCCGACCCCCTAGACTCTAGAGCTAGTATGGAAGACGGTAGTAGAATATTGGGAGGCAGGATGGCTTCCTTTCCGTACACAAAGGTATAAGGTGACACTCCTAATGCAGACTTGGGGGTAACTCTGTCAGCCCATAGGGCATTCGGTAAGGCTGAGTGCCAACTTCGTTGGTTTTCTATGACAGTTTTCTTTAGGATTCTAATGAGGTTTTTCTTGGAGGATTCGGCCAGGCCATTCCCTTGCGGATAGTAGTTAGAAGAATAATGTAATTTTATCCCTTTCTCATGAGCAAAAGCAGTCAATTTAATGGATGAAAAGTATTTAGCATTATCAAAAACTACTGAAATTGGAACTCCAAACCTGGTCATGATATGATCTTGTAGGAAGCTGATGACTTCGTCTTCGTTTATCTTGCGTAATGGGATAGCTTCGACCCAGCGAGTGAAGTAATCAGTCGCAGTAAGAATGTACTTGTGTAGTAGAGAAGAATTTGGTTTTATTTCTCCAATAATGTCCAGCCCCCATTGTTCAAATGGTTCTGTAATCATGACAGGCTTTAGGGGTGCTGCTGCTCTAGGTTGTCTTCCACCACATCTTTGGCAAGTATCACATTTTCTAACGTGTGTATGTGCATCCTTGAAAAGTGTTGGCTAGTAATAACTGGCTCTGAGAACCTTGTGGGCTGTAGTGTCCCCTGAGTAATGTCCCCCAGCCGGGCCATCGTGCAATTCAGACATTACTTTCTCGGCATCCTCTTTCTCCAAACATCTCAGGAGGACTCCATCATAGTTTTTTCTAAACAATACGCCTTCTATGATTTGATAGGAAGCTGATTTCAGACGCAGAGCTCTTCTTTGTTTGGAACTCCAATGTTCCGGTAACACCCCTGGCTGCAAGTAATGCACAAGGTCTCTATACCAAGACTCAAGAGTGGTGAATAAAGGGAAAACATCTGTTACATGCAACTCAGCTTCATCTTCACATGCTCGTTCTTCCTCATTTTTCTTCCTAGTCATCAATTTGCATAACCCTTGACCCTTTACTATAGTAGCTGGCTTGAATTCAAGATCATATTCTTGAAGCGCTGTTACCCAGTTGCCCCTTCTTTCTCCTAATTCTTTTTGAATGAGAAGGGATCTTATAGCTGGGTAAGGGACTATTACCTTGGTACGATTTTTTAGTATATAAGGCCTGAATTGCTTTACTGCCTTAAATACTGCATATGCCTGCTTATCAATGGCTGGGTAGTTTAATTCAGCTCCTTGTAGCCCAGTGCTCATAAAAGAGATTGGGAATTCCTCACCCCCTTCTTCCTTTTGCATGAGTACCGCCGCTAATGAATCATCGGAAGCAAATGTATACATAATAAATTCCTTGTCAAAGTCTGGACTTTTAAGAGAGGGCACATGTGCAACAGCAGTCTTGATTTTACTGAAAGCATTCTTTTCAATCTCAGTCCACTTAAACTGTGCATTTTGCTTGACCATCTGCTGTAATGGTTTAACATTCTGGGCAAAATCAGGTACAAATCTACATATGAAGTTTATTGTTCCCATGAAGGATTGCATTCCTTTTTTATTATGGGGCATGGGAATTTGTTCAATGGCTTTGATTCTTTCTGGGTCTATAGATATGCCTCTTTTTGACACTATATGTCCCAGTAACTTGCCTTCTGTGACCGCAAATACGCACTTCTTGGGATTTAGGGAAATGCCATATTTCCGACAGCGCTCGAAAATTTGCTTTAGGTGGAACGTGTGCTCCCCTCTTTTCTTTGAAAATATTGTTATGTCATCAAGGTATACCACCACACTTCGCCCAATCAGTCCTCAGAAAGCTATGTCCATAGCTCTCTGAAATATCGCGCCAGCATTAATTAGGCCAAAATGCATTCTTCTATATGCGAACGTTCCCCATTTAGTTCTGAATGTCGTTTTCAATATATCCTCCTCAGCTACTAACACTTGGTTGTAGCCAGAGAATCCGTCTAACAATGAAAACAATTCAGAACCAGACACCATCTGTAGAAGTTGCTCCATGGGAGGTACCGGATAATTGTCTTTGTCCGATGCGCGGTTTAAATTTCTGAAGTCCATGCACAGTCTGATCTCTCCCGACTTTTTTCTGACCGGCACCAAATTTGACACCCATTCTGAATGCCGGACCTTAAAAATAATCCTAGCCTCTAACAATTTCTTCAGTTCGCTCTGGATTAGTGGTTCCAGCTTTGGGTGCATCTTCCTCAGCGGTTGTTGATATGGCTTGACACCTGCTTTAATAGGAATGATATGTTTGATGATATTAGTGTCATAGGTTTTTAAATCTGCATACGTCCATGCAAAAATGTCTTTGTACTGCTTAAACAAACTGAGGAACTTGTCTCTTTCCGCTGGTGAACAGCACTTGCCGAGGTTTGCGAACTTAGGCTCCTTTTCAGTCCCTAAATTTATTAGCTCAAATTGTAGAGTTGAGCTGTGCGTCTTCACATTAGCGGGTCTTCTAAATTTCTCGTTCAGGTCAAACATCTTCTCTAACGTCCTGACCCCTTTGGGAATGAAATTGTCATATTTCATTTCAGCCTGATGTTCCTCATCGTCGATAATGGCTCCTTTAAACACCTCCTCATTTGTCAAGCATTCAATTATTTGCTGATCATCCTCAAATACTCGCAGGTTGGTGATCATGTCAGAACTGATGGCCTGAAAAGCAGTTCAATAGAACATTTGTTATTAGTGGGAACCAACCTGGCGGCTGATGTAGCTAGAAGATCAACGGCTGCATTTTTTATTCTTGGGATTGAAATAATGTTAAATGCATGAAAACATTTAAGCAACTCCCATACCTCATTTTGATAAGCTTTCAAATGAGGGGAAACACAATGTATTTGATTTCTTATTTGCTTTACAACTATTTCTGAATCCCCAAAAACTTTCAAATTACTAACCTGTAACTCGATTGCTTTATTGAGTCCCTGCAGTAGTGCTTCATATTTAGCCGTATTGTTAGTACATTCGAACTCTAATCTACAGGATAGGAAGTGCTTTTTTTTTGTGGATCAATGAGGACGCAGCCGGCCCCTGACCCTTCTAACATTTTCGAGCCATCAAAAAACAAAGTCCAAAACACATTATCTACTGAAACAGAATCTAATCCTACTGCTAAATCTACTACTTTACAGTCAAACTCGTCAGCCTGAGAAAAACGAAGGAGATCAGGATGGGTTTCAGATGTGTTGCTGGCCTCTTCCGCTTGATAATTCCCTGGTTCCAGCTCGAGAAAGTAGTTTCCCAATACAGGTTCGACTGGTATATTCTTCTCATCCAATTGAGTGACATTGTACTTCATGTGAGGTTCTCTCAAAACCTTGATCTGATTAGGACTCCCTTTGTGCGGCAACCAAAGATGTGACCAATCTGTGGCGAAATACCCATTTAATTTGGCTGACCAATCTCTGCTCAGGACCAGGCCGTAAGCATCTGGTATGTCAGCCACTACGATGTTAATAATTTGGCATACTTTATCATTGGATGCCAGACGGATCAGGACGTCTTCCATTTCACCAATTACCTTGACGTCCGTCCTATCCAATTGCACCACCCTCCATGTGGATGGCTTAGGCTGTCCGTTTATTTTCTTACATACTGATATGGGCATGACATTAATTGATGCCCCTGAGTCCACTAGGCAATTGTGTACGTTATGATTGAAAATTTCAAATGTCAGGAGGAAAGGTGGATGCTTGGTTTTAGACTTACCTCCGACGCTAGCTTCTCCAATCTCTTCTTCGTCCCGAGGCTGATTGTCGGTGGGAATCTTTTCTTCTGACTTTTCAAGTGCCTTCAATAACTTTTCTTTCTGTTGAGGTACTTTGCACATTTCAAACAGCGGGACGTTTGCCTTTATCTTTTTTAGATCTTTGACAATTTCATATTCGATTAGTTGTCTAGTGGACTGAGATTTATCAGTACTCACATTCTCATCATTTGGCTTAGGCAGCGTTCTATTTTGCTTCAGATCTTGGCTGGTAATGGTAAATTCCGGAATCTGATCAGCCAATGATTTGTCTTGAAATTTCTTCTTTATATTTCTTTACAGCCTTCGAATCTTTGGGAGCAGAAGACTGTCATCACTAACCGCCCCTTTGTTCCTAGTTGTCACTTTAGCCTCCCTGATATCTTTGCGTCCCTGGGTATTTTCCTCCTCTGTATTGAGTAAGGAGACAGAATTCCATAATGCCATGGTCTCGTCCTCCTGCCCTTTTGTAGAAGTGGAAGCAGCATTTTCGTTCTTTTCATCTTCATCTTCCTCTGTTAATCTTGAATCCAATATCTGATTCATGACCAATGTCATTTAATTTATCCATTGCGGACAATTCTTTTCGGAATGAGGCTGTTGATGAAAAGTACAGAAATTTTCCATCCCTATCTCTGTCAGATTCATGGAGGCAGTTTTTTGAGGAGGTTGGGTCTGATTGCCATCCTCCCTTTTTTTATAATATGGCCTGAAGAACTTTTGTGCTTCTTTTTCCTTTTCTAAGTCTATGATCTTATTGGACATCTTTTGCATCATTTTATCCATGCTTTCATAGTCTGGGGTCTTTTCTTCTTTAGGCTTAGTGAACAAAAAGGTTTTTCTTCCCGCAACTTTCTCTCCTGATTGTTCCGGATAGTCCTCCACACTTTCTCTTTCTGCTTCCACCACTTCTGCCTCTTTATAGGTCTCTGTTAAGGTAGGCTTGGCCCTACCTTTTGCAAACATGGATAAATCAGGACCCAAAGCTGAAGTATAGTATTCGATTAGTACTTTGTCTGAAGGCTTATCTGTTTCAGAGAAATTTTTAAGATATGCTGCAAACCTTTGTGTGAAGCTGTGCACTTTTTCCTTTTTCTTTTTCTTTAATGCACACAGTCCTTTCATGAGGGCAGCGTGAGTCTTTTGGACTGCGTACTTACTCCTGAACATTCTCTCGAAGGTATCCCAGTCTGGGATAGAGTTAGCGGGAAATCCAAAATACCATGAGGCCGCAGCTCCTTTGAGGGTGTGCGGGAACAGTCTACACACTACATCTTCATGTTCCCCAGCCCTCAGACCTTCTATTTCCAAGTAGAAACTCTGTAGGTGGTCATCCACTAGGATTTTCTCATTTGGATCAAATTTGGGCAATAGCTTCTCAAAGGCTTGAGGTAGGTCATGCAAAGGTGGGGTCAGATTTAGAGGTGATCTGGCTTTCCAAGCTGGCGGTGGATTTGGTGGATTCAGTGGATTTGCGTTAACGCCGGCCATAAGTTGAGGCGGAGAGTGAGGGGGTGAACCAACAGGAGAGTGAGGACGTGAACCAACCGGGGTGTGAACAGGAGAACTGTAAGGAGTGTATGGGCCCACTTGGTTCAAAGGCAATTCAACCTCCTGTATGGCAGTTTCCACAAGTTCTTCCCAGTCTCCAACCAACACTGAATCTTCAATTAGAGGATGATCTTTCTTCTTGTACTCTCTTCTAGGCAATTCGTGGATAACAGAAAACCCTCCAATATTCTTTACATAAGCCCGGGTATGTCTTCTCAGATCATTTACAATTTCATTGCGAACAGGATATAGATGTTCTCTGTTGTCTTCTTCCGGAATTGGATTACGCGGTCCACTACTTTCAGAACTGTAACCAGCGGAATAATCTCGGGAAAACAGGTTTCCTCGACCAGCCATGCACTGGCGGCCCTCCTTCTAGCGCCAAAACTGTTGAGGCCTAGAAATTCGCAGGCGGCAACAGTAATGGATTCACCCCAATCAATGTTCCCAACTAGCCCGTTGACTGTTTGGAATAGGGAATCTGTACGGTTTGCGGTCCGGCTACCGTAGGTCAAGGAACAAAACTAAGGCTTTACCGGTTGCGGCCCGGCCCACCGAGTTTTTGTATTTTGACTTAAAGAAATGATATGCACGTGCCTAACTAAATGCAGGGTGATCAAGCTGCAAGGAGCGGTCACAAAGTGATGCGCGGGTTCTTACCTCTCGTCTTACGCTCGTGAGCAACCCAAACCAGATACAAAATAAAAAAGCTAACTATCTACACTATCCCTAGGGAGCGAGGTTATCATTTTGGGTGAGCAATACACTTTCACATACATAAAGAAGAATCACAGGTAGCTGATACTTCTTCTAAAGCACATGAACACTTACAGATACTCAAATAACCAGATAGTCGATCATTTTATAACAACATCTATTACTCACAGCAAAAAATATCCAGAAATTACTGAAGAACATTTAGTAAGAACATAGGTTCAGAATATCGAATACTCTTATAGTAAATGAAACACAGCTGAAAACGAAATAGTTCCTCTTCAGCGTTATTCATTGAGTTTACATTGATACATTTCACTTTTCACTCTCTCTGACAGGCAAAAATTGCAGTTCCTATGCAAAACGAAGTAGTTCATCTTACAAGTAAACAAATACAAAGTTTTCCAGGGAAAAATCCCCTGTTTCAATCCTCCCTCCCTCTATTCAAACTACCCCCGCTGCCCCTTGGGCTGCCACCCCAGCGTGTGACTTTTCAGTATCTTCAACGATTCCGCTTCTTGTTCTGGCCGCTGCGTTTTTTCAATCATTCCCTATGAGCATTTTTATCTTCTAACCAGTAACAGATGAGTCTTCCTCTAACCGTTCCTCCTTCGCTTGCTTGCTTTGTCCTTTTCTGTGTTTTTCCTTCCTTGTGATCGTGTCGGTTCCGGTCCGACCAAGCTTCGTCTTAGCCCATGGTCGCTTTAGTAGCACCGAATTCCTTCTGTAAACAATCACAATGCATTATTCGCTGCAAAGGGGAGTTTTTTAAACATTTAAACATTATCTGCCCAGCATTGTAAATCCGCAAGAGACTAGCCAGGTTCGCTCTGACCAGGTATCGATTTAAGCTTTGGGCGGGCAAAATTATAAGCGGCGGTCGACCAACTTCTGCATTGGATGAGATGAGACTTCAGGAGCCGCAACAACGGGGAAAAATAGAAAATGGGTGAGCGGAAACATGGGCGAAAAAGGGGTAATCGGACGTCGGGGGGAAGAGTGCTTCGGGAACCAGGAGGGGTGGCTCATCCGCAATGGCGGACGGAACACTGGCATGGGACAGGCGACGAGGTGGAAAACTCAGTTCGGGCGGGGGAAAAAACAAGGTCGGACATCGGATGACACTTGAGTGGGGAGCTAATTGTCTCCTCCTGGCCGCAACGGCGGGCGAGTGAAAGCTTATGGATAAGCGATTTTAAACTAGACAAATCGGGCGTCGGACGGTTCAGGAAATCGGACGAAGGAAAGGTCTAGGAGCCACAACGGCGGAAGGGTTGAAACTTCACAGCACCCGATCCAGCAGTAAAAGAGGCCCGCTTAAAGGGAAACTGAGGTACTTGAGCAGTGCTAAGGATCGGCTGTAACCAACCTTGCTTCTTTTTACAGCGGATGCGCTGAAGAACAACAAATTTTCTTCTCTTCGACCACACATTCACGACCCGAAACAAAAAAAAAGAACAAGGCATACACGAATTACTGCCATCCACCTTCAGAGACACGGAAAGAAACATGCTCAAGGAGCCTAAAAGTTCAATGATCAAGCCACACAAAAATAATCAGGAGGGGCCTAGAAATTAAAACATTAATTTGGGGGGTGAAAACAGTTGCGGCAGCAACAGTTGCCAAACTTTTTTCTGTGGGGTGGTGTCTAGAGACACCATTGTGGTACGATCTCATGGATTTTTGGCGAGCCCGAGAAAGTAAATGCTCGATGGTGCTTTCAATTTTAGAGAGTCTAAAAGAACGAAGAAGACTCTAGTGGGGGATATTTTTCATTGGTAGTCTCCTGTACCTGAAAAAGGATAAAAGTATGCGCAGGAGAGCTCACCCATCTTTTTTAGGGGATGGGAGACTTCTTTACTGTTGGTAGTTTAGTTAGGTTGGAAAAGGTTAAACCTATACTGACTGGACAGTCATTCAGATACTTTTGCGAGCATGAACAAAACCATTTTTTCTCGGCAATCTTTTCTTGATGAGAAGGCTGGAAAAGAGCTTAACGAAAACCCATGGTGAGCTTTTTCGTAAATTGTGGCCCCTTTACCCGAGAAAGCATAAAAGTATGCAGAGGGGAACGGTCTTGGCTTGAATATGCCAACGTAGTCCTTTTCATTTGATGGTCTACATAGTCTGGAAAAAGAGGTAAACAAGACGATGTAGATGCCCTTTCCTATACTTTAACGAGCGGGAAAGGAAGCAGCTACACTCTGTAATCTTTTAATTCTTTTAGGATTCAGAAAAGAGCTCAAATGAAACTCTAGTATGGTCAACCGATTGCAGTGGCATAGGTGGTACCCCATGTCGGGATGGTGGACAATGGTACAAAGGTCATTCGTGCAGTATGGATGGAGCAGTTGACTCTCAAACATACCAATACATGCACAGGATAGATCGCGGCAGAGGCACGCAAGTTGGTGCGGCAGAGGCATGCAAACTGAGGTGGCTCTCGGACAGAGGTCAAGAGAGTTGTGTGTGAACTGTGGTGGACGGACTTGACTACATGTCATGTGAGTGCAAGTTCGGAGGTATTTATATGCCAAATGCATGCACAGGAAATGATTCGTCTTCCGGACGATGGTCTGGATATGTGCATAAGGTGCAATGGACGGAGTAGACGGCTATAATGCTAAAAATAAAAATGATGTTCCTTAATGGGTGGTGGCCCGAGAACCCGCATGAGAAGCAGTAGGAAAGCATGATGTAAGTATAGGCCCATAGACACTTACATCGCCATGCTATGGCTCATAAATCAAGGTGACTTCCGGGAAGCAGTCCCAAAATTTGTTTGTTAAACATGAGATGATGGTCTCATGAAGAGATAGAAGATGGAAATTTGAGCCCGGAGGTGTGAGAAATGTCTCAAATAGGCTCTATGTAACTCTGAATTGGCAGCTAATGGTGCTACCCCTGACTTGTGGTGAAAAAATGTTGAAAAACAAAAAGGGAAAAAACTACACAATAAGGGACTCATAGTGGTTATATCAGGCATATACTCTCTTGAGGTGGAGCCCATTGCATGGCTTCTTCAAGAGTTGACCATCTGATTCAGTGAAGAGATATGCCCCCTTGCTGAGACGAAGGTCATTGGCAAGGCAGGGTGACAAAATCTGGTCTTTTATGGAAAGAATCGATTTCACACTATGGTTCAAAGGGAATGGGGTAAAACCAAAGGTAGTCTTACATATATCTTCGTCATCACATAAGTGGTGTCGATATAGATCGGGTGGATCTTGCACAGCTGATGAGATGAAAGGGCAACTGGTGCTAGAGATCATGTAAATGGTATTGGATGTGGTTTTTGTGGCCTTGCCCCCGGTCTCTGTTGGAGGAAGAGGGGTAGGCCTGGAGATAGGAGGAGTCTTTGATGGACCTAGAGGTAGGTGCAACATTATCTCAATTGGATGGACATGATTCAACACATCCTGGGGCCTTATAGGTAGGGTAGGTGGTTCAAGGTACCACACAGGATCTCCCAGTGTGAGATCCTATAGATTGTGGGTTGCCAAGATAGACTTACTCACGATCCCGGATGGTAGGAAAAGGAAAGAGAAAAAGAAAAGGAAAAGGAAAAGGATCATGTTGATCGGGAATGAACCCCACTATTTCCCTGGTAACTAAGGTTGAGGTTGCGACTGAGGTTACGGTTGTGGATGGAGCTGTGGTTGAGGAAACAACGGAAGAGACAGTTCTGATGGACCATTGGTGGTGGTGGAGACAAGAGGGTCAATAGAACTGGACATCATGTAAATGGACATGGTGTCCGAAGAAGGAGGTGGGGGTGGACTTCTTCAATCAGAGTGATCTCAGATTCAAGGGAATGTTGATGAAGGTTGGCTAAAGCCATTCGGAACTTGGACAATTCTTGGCAGTGGTGAGAATAGTGTCCATACAATCTGCAGAGGGCGCAAGCATGGTTTGTTCTCAATGAATTGTTTCTCACTATTGGCCCGCTTGGAAGTTCAACCATGGGGAGCTCTTCCATTGTATCCATGGCATCCAAATGCATGTGGATTATAGGAATATCAGGGAAGTTTTGGGTTGGATGGCCCTGTTTTTCACAGACTGTCCATGGTGGGATCTGTCGAGGCTCTGCGGTAGCTTTCGCATTCTTTCCCCTAGCCATTTTTGGTTGGGGTAGTGCAGGTACGGGTGCGGTGGTTGGTTTTTGTGGGCCGGGTGGAGGGTGAGAGTCAACCGCAATGGGTTGAATGGGGGTTAAGACTACCTGGGGAATTGGTGGTTGAGCTAGTGGATCAAGATACCACATGGGAATTCCCAATGTAAAGTTGGGTAGGTTTAGGGTGGCCATTGTTGGCTTGCTCATGACACCAGGAGGGGGAAAGAGGAAGGGAAGTGTATGGACTGGAGAGGAGCCCAGATAATTCCCTGATGGTTGTATGTGGGGATGAGGTTGTGGTTGCAGCTACGCATAATGTTGTGGCTATGGATGATGTTGCAGCAATGGACGGTGTTGTGGTTACGGTTGGGGCTGCAGCTGCGGTTGTTGTTTGGGTGCAGCGGTGCTGGATGAGAGCATGCACAAGTTTGCAGTCTCATTTGGTGTCAGTGGTGGTGACACTAAGGGGAAAGGAGTCATCATGATGTTATCAGCAAGCAACCCAAGGCCCACATTCGACAATGGGGAGGATGGTATGTTGTCAACCATGGTGTTGATTGTAGGGACAACATTGGCGTGTGTGGTCATCCCTTGTGGGTCAATGGTGTTGATGGTAGGGATAACGTTGGTGGGTTCCGTTAGCCCTTGCGGTTCGTGATAAGTCAGTTGGTCAACCGTCATGATTTTCCCTTCGTGGGGGAACATCATGAGATGGAAGATAGTTGATGCAATAACTCTCATGGCATACATATAACTTATTCTGAGGAGAAGGTTATAGTCCAATTGAGCATTGACAACCTCTATGTCAATCAGAACTGTCTTCCCAGCTAATGTGATGGGGATGCGGGGGAGGATTCCTTAGGATTTAGTAGGATGGCCATCATAAGCCCACAGAGTTGTGGAGGATGGTTGCAGAATTGGGAATCCAAGCTTCTGCCAGACTAGGGTAGACATAATGCACGTAGATTCCCCCTCATCAACTATGCATCGGTGCGCAACCAAATTCTAGATAGACACTGGGATTTGGAAGGCAATGGTTGATGGCATTCACGGTTCTCCATTCTCCATGTCGAATGTGATCAAATTGGATTCAGAGGGGTCTACGGCCCCAAGGGCGGCTAGTAGGGATTTCTACTATGTTGGGCATGTTTTGAGTACCTCAAGAGCAGACATGGCTGTAGGTGTTTGGGCTAAATCATCCACGATGTTGTAGCTGACAGTAGCTCTAGCTGTGGCATTATTGGAAACTTGGCGTATGGGGGGGTGCGAGAAAGGGGGTAACTGAAGAGGTGCATGGACCATTTTAGACATGGATGCCACTGATGTGTTAACAGTTTTGATGTTGGTTCTGTATTGATTTTGTCTAGTTTGTAGATTGACCTCTTCAGTTGTCATAGCTAGTAGGTGGTGGAGACCTGTTTCAGCCATGGGAGGTGCCCTCGAAGTGTTCGGATTGGGTTGGGGAAGGGGTACAGTTGCCACCAATCATTGGACTGGTAATGAGTTTTGAATCACCATAAGAGGAGGTCCTTGTGGTGTCGGGTTGGGTTGGGCTTGGTCCATTGTGTTGGTGACATGTTGAACCTCGTTCCTAATGGCCTGCTTAGTGCAACCCATGAAGGGACACTCGAATGTGTAGTGCTCGTAGACCTCACAGAGTGTGCATGGTTGGTTTCTATACAATGGGGCGTTGCATCTCGGTGCATTTGGTCATGGAGGATTTTGGGCTAGCCAGTTTGCTGCGGCATTGTTGGGAGGATTTGGTTGTTGACCACCTTCCTGTGGTTGATTATTGTCTTGGTTCCAAGGTCGGTTGTTTCTGGCTTGCCCTTGTTGGTTATTGGGGGCTAACTGGTTGGGACGGTTTTTTTGTGCAAACACCTATCCCAACAGAGCAGTTGGAGCAGGGGTGGGGGCTTGAACCGCTTGCACTGGTGGTGCATAGTAGATCTAGGTGGGTGGTGGTGCCACAAATGTGGGAATTTTCCTCGCGTATTTCTATGTTGGCCAAGCCAAGGCCTGAGCCTGCTATGGTGGTGCTGGTTGTGCATAAGAAGTTGTGGCTCCAGACTGGGACACCATTCTTGCATAGTCTAGAGTTTGGTTTTGGTAGGCAACACTAGCAGTGTTGCTTGGTTGTGGTGGTACTGCAGGTGGTGTTGGATGGTGTTGTGGTTGTTGGGAGACCGAGCTTATGATGCCATATGCAGCATGGGATGCCCCTGGTGCATCCCGGTGAGAAGTACCCACATAGGGAGCATTTGGAATGAATGTGTAAAGCTACCTAGACTGTGCATAAATCAAATGGAACTGTTGGGCTTTCAAGATGGCTTCTTCTTTGGATTGGGGACGTTCAGATGTGACGTCCTTTGCTATGGGTGGGAGCAAGGTTTTGAGGAACCAATCTAGGAAGATCCTGTCATCAAGTTGGATCTTACATAGACTACGGTGTCACTGCCACTCATGGATGTGGTCAGTTATATGGGTCGCAGTGTTCTGGCGGAAAGATAATAAGATCTCCACCCCTTTGTGATATCTGACGGGGATTTGAAAATATTGCACGAACATGAAAGCCAGGGAGTTGAAATATGGGTACTTGGCTTGTGGTAGCTCAATGTACCATTTGGCTACAGCACCTGTGAGGGTGCGTTGGAATAGTGTTATCCTGATCGAATCATCTACTATGTTGTTTGACGAGCACCATAGATGAAATGCCATGATGTGGTTTTGGGGGCACTCCCCTGCCTTCCCTTCAAACTTGGGAATATCTGAGGGAAATTTGGTTGGCATGGGAGGCCAAAATTTTTGATGGTGGATGGGTTCATTTGTTAACCGAGCCAAATCAAGAAAATTGAGACATGCCATGAAAGGAAGGTTTGACCCCAGGTTGATGTGAGATGGGGCAGCCATGGTGTTGGGGTTTGCATGTGCATAATGCATCTGCATTGCTGGGGGTACTTGTGGCACCATTGTTGATGGGCTAGTGCCCCCAAGTGTGGTGGGAGGGATAGTGTGGGTGGAAGGGCCACCTCCCCCATGTATGACACACGTATGATAGGGGGGCAGTGTAGGTGGAAGGGACAATGCCCCCATGTGTGACAGAAGGGGCAGTGTATGTGGAAGGGCTACTGCCCCCATGTATTACAGGTGGGACAGCTTGACTGGTCAATATGGGTGGTGGCAGTTGACTTATCACATTTTGCATAACCATGCTAGGGCCACCTGTAGGGTTGTTGGTGATAGTTTGTGGTGTGGACATGGGTTCACTAGCAATTGCTTTGCCGGAAAATGGAACCAGGTTTGCACTAGCCATGGGGCTTGATGGTGCACTGTGCAGGTCTGGTTCAAACTGATATGGGTCTGAATCTAAATCAGAGGTTGTGTGGCCTTTTGATGGTGTGGGAGGTCATCCAGAATGGTCTCGCCGATGTCAGTTCAATGACCCAAATTGTGGTGGTTCACCTCTTAGGAATTGTGTTAAATTTATGTATCAAACTGATGGAAATGATTTTTTGGACCCCGGTTTCAATGGCTTCCTATTGGCTATAGGTGGTCACTCGGCCACTAAGACTACCAAAAGACAGTGCTTGGATTTTTTCTTACGGGCGTTCTACTCAATCGGTGGGGTTCATTGCCTGTTTTGCTTGGCAATTCCTCTCAGTGGCCAGCTACTTTGAGGTTCATGTGGTACTCCTCACAATGAGTTTCTAGGCTGATCCCAAGTACTTCCCACGGTTAAGGTAGTTAGGGACTTATGTCCTCAAAGACTGCAGGTTTTTTAACTTAGTGTAAATTTATAAATTTTAATGGCTCTCTCAGCGTCATGAACTGAGTTGGGTTGATTTACATGGTATGGTGTGTATGTATTTTTGTTTTTCTATTATCTGGTGGCTGCAAATGGTTTATGAATATTTCACAGAGTTCATATCATTGTGGATGGAAGCATTAAATAAACAGAAATTTTGTAGACATATACCATTTTTTATCCTGAATTGCGATAGCCTGACTAGGTGACTACCTTACACCTATATTCTTCTTCAACGAGGAGAAGGTGCTGGGCTCTCAACACAATGGGACTAAGCCCATCCATAGATCCACAGGTCACCTCCCTGATGCAAGGTTGGTCAGCAGGGAGGATGCTTAGCACCGTCAGAAGCCCTCCTTCTCTACCCCCTCTACCTTCTGGGTCACCCATTTTTAGTAGTTTTGAACAATATTGGGTGAAGTGCCTATTACTATATGAGCTATGCCCTTCATCTTATCCCAGAATACCCCGAAGGGTGATGACTAGGTAGAGGAGGAAGGGTAAGCAAGATTGTTAATTTTAAGTGATTTTTAGTAAAACTATATTCATTAACCCATTAAATATTTAATTTACACTTTGTTCTATAGATGAAATTGTCATTAACATAAACAGAAACAGAAATGAAACAATTCAGATGGACAAAGGCGGTTGAGTCGCACTGACAATCCTCAATTATTAAAAACCCAATTATGAGTAATAGATCACACATTTTGGGTCAAATGTGGCGAGGGGGGGTCACCAAATTTTTCCAAAAATAGGTGAGGGGGTCACTCAGATTTTGCAGATAGAAGCAGGCTGTCTTTTGGAAGGGGGTCACACCTTTCGGGGGTAAATGGGTGACCTGGTCACACCTGTGAGACCCAAATGAGTGACTTGCTCACCTGTTTGGCCACAATAAGTGCGACCTACTCTGGAAGGTGATATTTTTTTATCCTGAGTCAGATCCGACCAATAGTAACCTGTACTGTGGCCAAATGGACTCGTATTTTCCTTGTGGAGGCTCGGAAGTAACAGAAACTGTACATAAACAAGATTTTAAACTAGATTTGTGTTGGCTGGACTGGGAAGACCCAGGTTTACTGTGTTTAACCAACAACACCCCTAGCTCACTGGCCATTTCGACGACAGACCGTGAAGTGGCCTGAAGTCTCACCCGAAGTGATTCTAATGGGTTGGCCAAGGACTCAAGCGTCTTGGACCAGGTTCTATGGAATCCTACTTGCGACCCACATCTCTACTAGCTATGCGACCTCTTTCTCTGTGCATCGTGTGACCCTTCTGCTCACATCGCATGATCTCCTTGTCTCGCAGCTCTTCTGACCGCGAGATCTCTCTCTTCCTGTTGCATGGTTCCTTTCCGCGTCGCGCGACTTCCACTGACTCGCGATGGCCCCAGCCTTATCACCTCGCCGCACACCAGGTGATACGTAACTTCCCCTCCAACGCTAAGCCCTTAGCCTATGGTATCGCGCACCGCAGCTCCTCTGTCGGTGCAGTATCGCCTCCCTGTGATATCCTACTCCTGCGGCTCAGCGCACTTAGCGTTGTTTGTGTCGACTTGCAAGACTCAACATACCAGACTATTTAACACTGCGAATAGTGACTGTTTCAAGCAAATCATAAATGAACCCGCATGCAACATACCATAGACTTCAACTTATGTTCATCTTTCTATATTGCTGTGAACGAAACAATGCATACATACATTAAACTGTAAATAAGGCTCATGTAATAACTAACAGATGCAACAAATAAACACAGCACATCAATCGCACAACACAGTATTTTAACGTGGTTCACCTCCAGTATGGAAGTTACGTCCATAGAACTATGTTTATATTATAGCTCAAGGGAAGATAAACACAGTTCTGCTGCACCGCATATGCAGCTTGAGATCTTCTCTCTTAGATCTATTTTCTATCTCTATATTGTCTCTCTTACAATATACTCTTCCCTCTCTGTCGATCCTTGTGGATCGTTACATGCATGCTCTATGAGCCAGCTACTGGTTACAGTAAGATACTATAGCTAATAACAGAACCAGAGCTCAACTCTATTACAATACAAGGTAGCTGGGAGCTAACAGACTCAATGGCTAACTAGCTAGCTGGATGGCTTAAAATTCTCAAAATTCCAACCTTTTACAATAAAAAATACATCCCTTTATAGGCAGCCCGAAGGTCTCGCCATTACAACACTGTGGGCCTGTCCCAACAGTAACCCAAACCCTAACTAGTGACAATCGGCGTATCTGTACTTTGAGGTAGCCGCTATCCATCACACCACAGCTCTCTATAGTCTTCCATGCTTCCCAGTCTTGACCATGGGTACTATGCACCGCTTCTCTTTACCACAGCTTCCCGCAGTCTTCCATGCTTCCCAGCGTTGACCATGGGTACTGGCACTGCTTCCCTTTTCTACCCTTCATCTTCAATACCTTGGCCTCGTTGCTCCTTTTCCTTTATGAGGGTAGCTAAGCCCTCCTACCTTCTGCCGCTACCTTCAATGCAGTGGGTGAGCTCTCTCTTCTCGGCCGCTCAGGTACCGTCATCTTCCTTGAATTCTCTTTCTTCTACATCATGGTTTCCAGCTCTGATCTGTAGCTAGAAACCTGCTATAGTGTCGTAGCTCTACCTCTTGTATCTCTGCCAAAACTGTCTATCCGTCAAAATAGTAGCTTCTTCTGTAGCTGCGGGACCCTACTCCAACAGTCCCCTAACACTTACTTATGGCTCGTCCTCGAGCCACTACCAGCGGGCTTCTCCTGCTGTAGCTTCTCCTTGGCTTCCTGCGAAGTCCGTTACAACTTGTCTCGAAGTCCTGCGACTTCCTTCTGCATCACTTCGACACGCTCTCGTGCCGAGTCAAGCAAATCTTGACTAATACTGGCGTCTTCTGTTAACTTAGTTCGTAGGTCTCTCTTACCTTTCCTTATTGTTATGCTCGCAGTCTTGCCACTGCAAGACCTGCTGTCGCTGTGCCCATCATAAGGATCCAAATCCCTGGTACCACGAGAACTTCTCTCTATCTGGGTTAGAGCTCGTGCTATAAGGAAGATATAAATCTATATCTTCCAGGCTTCTCAAAACATGTCGTTCGGCCTGGAACCCTCCATATGAAAGAGATACAAACCATGAATTTCATTCCGAGAACCAGCCTTTGTCTACATGCTGGAATTCTACCATTTGCTGGGTTTGCTGTCCTCTTCCACTTTCCTTCTTAGCAAGTCGCTCCAGGTATTCATGCTGCCTCTGATCGCCAGATTTTCGCTTCTTTGCCTCAGCAATCTTTTGTTCTTCTCTTAGCTGATCAAATAGGTCGGCGGCCTTCTCCCGTTGCCGTCTTTTCTTCATTTTTACTTTCTTCCTCGCGGGAGATTTCTTCTCATCATTCTTCCTCTCTACTTTCTTATCTTCAGTGATCGGCTCGTCTTTCTTCTTCTCATTAGCAGAGATTTTGATGACATCTTCTACATCCTGCGCTTGATTCCTCATCCTTGGAAATTGTCTTACCTATGATATTCCTAATTTCACAACCCTGGGTGGCGTCGTCATAGTGGACATACAGCCACCCGGGTCGAAATGTCTCAGCATGTCTTCTAAAGGTTCCTCCTTGGGCAGAACCCACTTGGTGGAATATCCTGGGTGTGCAATGGCTTCGAACTCTGGGAACCACAGCACTCTATAATGGGGTGAACTCTGCACAGGAAACTCTTAACAGCTTACTCTATAGCTCTCTGGTTTTTGCAAGTGTAACCCTCTCGAATGAACAACTTCTGCTTTTATGCCGAAGGCAACAATCCCGGACGCAACAGTCATCTAGACTGAACCCATCGGTCATAATGATTACGTGGATGAGACCACACCCATCATCCAATCCTCAATAAATGCTGAAATCCGATCACATTTCCCTCGAAGCGTGTGTGTATAGGCACCGGTCTCGTCGAAGATTTTCCAAATCTGGAAACTTAATTATGATGCTGCCAAATCTACGGTAAGGTATACCGGTCATCTCTTCATTAAATTCCTGTCAGAAGGTGACTTGACTGGCCCTCTGTCAGTTGCAAAACTGGGTACGTGGCACGGGGAAACATCGCATTGTTGCGCTGAAACACCACATCACCTGCCGGTGTAGACTAGTTCCCAGTACGATGTCTCCTTTCAACTACACTGGACATCTGCACCACCATAAGCTAGCTAAGCTAGGGCTGAGAGGTGGGGTGGCTATCGCTATAGAGCTTAAGCCTACTACCATTAATCTTTGTGGGAAGAAGCTCCCCATTCAGCTGGCTGAGCTGAACGGCACCTCCCTCTGTAACTTGTTGTATCTGATATGGCCCCAGCCAATACGTCTTGAACTTCCCTGGAAACTTAATGAATTTACTGTCATAGAGGAGTACTAGGTCTCTGATCTAGAAAGTATTACTCTTAATCTATCTGTCATGCCAAGCTTTTTCTCGTGCCTTCTGCACTTTCTGATGGAATCCGGCGGTGAATCTGTCTTCCTCTAAGGCAAGCAGCTGTGCTAGCCTTTCCTCCACTATGTCTGTATCAGTCATCCCAGTAATCTGATCGATTCTTAGACTGGGAAGAATATACTCCATAGGCATAATAGCCTCCTGTCCATACACCAAGCTAAAAGGTGTGTGTCCTGTAAGTTTCTTGCATGTGGTCCTATACGCCCATAATACAGCATTAACTCTGAGGTCCCAATCATTCCTTTGGCTATTGCAGATCTTAGTAAGAGCATTTTCTAAAATATTATTAAAGGCCTCCACCGTACCGTTAGCTTGTGGGTGGTAGGGGGTGCTCTTATGGTGCTGAATCTGGAATTCTTCTGTCAAGGCCTCAATGGTGTGGTTCAAGAAATGTGTGTCTTGGTCGCTCATCAAAATTACGGGGCAGCCAAATCTACTGATGATGTTCTCAAAAAGGAACTATGCAGCTGTAGTAGTATCACAATTTCTTACTGCTTTGGCCTCTGCCCATCTGGTGAGGTACTTTGTTCCAGTGATAATATATCTCGCGCCAGTGCGCTTTCCTGGTGGGTTGATAGGACCCACAAATTCTATAGCCCACTTGTCAAATGCGTGCAGCGTAACCTGCGGTCGCAGTGGCATTTCATCGTGTCATGAGGGTTTTCCTACCCTCTGGCAGATATCGCAGCATCTACAAAATTTCTTGCTGTCCTTATGCAACGTAGGCCACCATAATCCTGCATCTAGGATTTTCTGCGCAATCGGCTTTCCTGCGAAATGACCTCCTGCGGTTCCTAAATGTGCCTCTCTGATAATAGCATCTTTTTCATGCGGCATCACACATCTGCGCAACACTTCATCCAGTCCTAACTTGTATAGGTGTCCTGTGATCAGGGTGAAGTCTACTGCTTTAACCACCAACTGCTTCTTTTGCTGCTTAGTGAACTCATCAGGTGCTAATCCTGTAGTGTGAAAGTGAATAATATTAGCATAGTAGTCGTCTGCGATCTGGATAGAAACAACTGCGCATCTGGCAAATTGTCCTCTAGGTTACTTGGCTCCTCTCCTGAGTCTATCCGCAACAGATGATCAGGTTCGGCATTCAATATTCCTGGTTTAACAATGATTTCAAAATCATACTCCTGAAAGAGGAGTAACCATCTGCAGATTCTCCCCCCTAACACTGGCTTATTGACCAGATACTTCAATGCGGAATGGTCAGTAAACATCTTGAACGAGGCACCCAATAGGTAGTGCCTAAACTTCTGCAGTGCATACACCATAGCTAAGCCTTCTCTTTCTATCGTGGTGTAGTTATTTTCTGCTATTGATAGCTTTCTACTGGAGTATGCGATAGGATGATCAATATCCCCTTCTCCTAGTTGCGTTAAGAAAACCCCTAGTGTGATGCCAGATGCATCCACATGTACATGAAATGGCTTAGTCCAATCTGGAAATACAAGGATGGGTGCTGTAACCATATTTTCTTTAAGCGTGTCTAGACTTTGCTGACATTCCTCATTCCATAGGAATTTTACATCTTTCTTTAGCAATTTCTCCATTGGTGTTGTAATATTTGCGTAGCCCTTGATGAAATTTCTGTAATACTCGGTATGACCAAGTACTGTCCTTAGTTGCTTGACTGAGTTGGGTGCTGGAAGATTTACAATGATGAAAAATTTTGCGGGATCTACCATCAAGCCTTGTCTGCAAACAATGTGACCCAACAAAATACCAAATGGTGCACAAAATATACATTTCTTCAAGTTTAGAGAAATATGGTACTGCCTACATTTCTCTAACATCAGTCTTAGATCTCCTATGTGCTTGTCAATTAGCCCAAATACAGTCCAATCATCAAAATATACTTCTAGGAACTTATGGATGTATTCTTTGAATACAACAACTAATACTCTAGAAAATATAGCTGGTGCATTCTTAAGACCAAAGGGCATTACCGTATACTGGAACGAGCCCCATTCTGTTGCAAAGGTGGTCTTGGATCGATCTTCTGGATGTATTCTGATCTGATGGTAGCCTGAAAATCCATCAGTGAAGGAGTAGACCTCCTATCCTCCCACGTTGTCTAATACCTCATCAGTGAACGGTGTCGGAAATGGATCGTGGAGCGATGCATCGTTGAGCTTGCGTAGATCAACACAGATCCTGATGTCTCCTTTGGTTTTCTTCTCTTGTACGACCATGGGGCTAACCCATTCACTTTCTTCTACCGGCTCAATGATGCCTGCTGCTAGCATCTTATCGATCTCATCCTTTACTTTTTCTTTGTAGCGCGGATTTAGTCTATATGGACGCTGTTTCATTGGTCTAGCATCCTCCTTTAATGGTATCCTCATGACTCCCAGGTCTCCGACTATTCCCTTCATCTTTGTGAACTTGGTGGGAAATAGGTCCTGATAGTCATGTAACAAGTCTGCAATCTGTCCAACTGTTTCATCGTTCCAATAGTCTCCAGTAGAGGAAAACTTAGGCTCTGTGTCTGTGCCAATATTGATTTTTTTTATCTTGATGGGCTCTGTAATTGCTGGAGTTTCTAACTGTGGTCCCTCAACATCACGAGTGCCTTTTGACTCCGGGATGTTGGTGTCATGAGGATCCTCATCCTCCGCCTCTAGTTCAGATGCAAAATTATAACACTCTAACGCCTCTTTTAGCTGGATAGCCCACTCGGGTTGAGCTGACACTGATATGGTACAATCCTCAAATATCTTACTCTTTATTACTTGTAGGGCCTGATAAACACTTGGATACTCAGATTCAAAAGCGAAGGTGAGTAGGAAGCTATCTACCATAAGTGGCCATGTTGTTGTTCCTTTGCGTAGTTCGGTCTCTATATACCAATTCCTTGGAACTGTATCCAAAGTATGAATGAATCGGTGAACCCATTCATCCTCAGGAATGTCCAACCAATTTTGTTCACATATCTGAATGTGTGATCTGGGGTCACTCTCTCCTGTGTATTTCTGCTGGATATACTCTCTGTCAACAGAAAATCTGATCGCCATGAATCTCTTAATATCATCCCATGATGCAATGTTCTCTTTATGTGTATACCACCATCTTGCAGGTGTGGCTCGTACTGCAAGGTCCATGGCTGCGGTCCTCTGCTCGTGAGGGATTTGTTGTTCAAACTGCTCGAGAAAATCCTGGATATCTATTAGACCATGAAAGGATGGAATCTCATTGATCTCTGCGCCAATCCATCGCAGTGACTTAGTCAAGTACGCGCATCTACGCGCTGAGACTTCGTGAAGTCTGTTTTGCCAGTTCTCTAGACCAACATCTGAATTTGATGCGCATGAGCTGTCGCATTGCCAACTAATATTCCCTTCTGCGGTTGGATTGATATAGTCACTCTGGTTCGTGGTCATCTGATAGAGACTCTCCATGTTATGTGCCTCCTCCTCTGCTCAGATAGGTTCAATATATCTAGGACCCTGAAAAGGATCCAACGATGCGATGACCCGAATCTACGCGTCCTCAAAGGTCATTTGTCTTCTCTTTAGGTCGATAACAGCCATGTTACCGATCGCCCAATCAATGCCTAGTAGTGCTGGATAGGGTCTACTATCGCCAATGATTTCTATAACTTCAAATTCCGCAAAGCTGCGAACTACGTCAATGTCAACTGGCACCTGCGGTAACGGACCCAAAGGTGATACACGCTGTTGATTAGCTAATCTTAGATGGATAGGCGATCTGACTAACTTGGGGCTACCCATCTGTTCCCATGTCTACTTAGTCAGAACATTCACATCTGATCCTAGATCTAGGATTACCTCATCCATTTCAAATTCTCCAACCTGCGCTGTGAGTCGCATGTCTCTTCATGTTCTTGTATGTCCTGTAATATTATGAATAGCACGCTATGTACTACTCACAGAAGAGGATGGCTGAGACTGATCTATGATGCGCTGAATTTCTGTGATAGCTTGCTCATTTCTTACAAGTTTTAGACAACTCCACAGGAAGGAATGTACACTTCCTATCATCTCATCCTCATCGCATCTTCCCGATGTGGTAGCCTGCGATGTCTGTACAAGGCTATCACCATAAGGTGCTTGCTGTGGTACACCCCTAGATGGTGGTACCTATGATCTTGAGTGCATAGGTTCATCAAAGAAAGCCTTAGCTTCCTGAAATGTCTATTTGTTCTTCTGCAGATCAAGTGGTGTTGCGTTATTAGGAGCTCTACGCACCCACTCCTGGCCTATGTTCTTTTCTGTCTCCTGCGATGTCCCACTGGTAGAAACATCGCTGTGAATCACAATATTGACTCTTGGTTCTGGCTCTTCCTGCTCAACAGCAATAAGCTGGATGTTCTGGTGTGCTGCTGGCTTAGGTTATCTGATCTTAGCTATCAAGGTAGGACACTCCTCTATAGCATGATTGTAAGATTTACAGTATTTACAAGTGGTAGTGGGGCTCTGACAGTCCCTAGCATAGTGTCCTACAACTCCGCAGTTGTAACAAGTAACTGGTCCGTGACCATCGCCAAAACCTTCTCCTCTGCCGAAGCCTCCTCCATGGCCTCGTCCTCTGAATCCTCCTCCATGGCCACCATAAACTGGATCCTGCTGTGGTCCTCCTGTTGGACCTTGTGTCTCTGATTGGACTCTGTACAAGTCTTGCTTTGCTCCAACCATGAGATCATAGGCTCTGCAATCATGTTCATCATGGCCTACAGACTTGCAGAAGACGCAATACAAGTTCTTAGGTGTCTACGTGTACTTCTGAAGTAGAGGGAACTGGTGAGGTAGATGTCCTCATGTTTTGCATATTTCACACCACGGCCCGTGGGTCTATGGTAAGGGGTTTGGAGCCCCTGTCGCTATATATTCTACAAAGACCAGACAATTGTCTTTACTATGGCCTTGTGCTTTACATTTTACGCACCATATGTCTTGCGCAACCTCTTTCCCTTTCTTAAGTTCATGCAACTGTAATGTGAGATTATCCAACTGGTTTTGTAAAGTTGCCATGCCTGTACTGCTCTCAGCTAGAGGTGAAGCCTCTAGTTGCATTGCCATATCCAACGCATTATCCTGCATCTGGAGTTTCTGCTGCATTAACAGCAGTTTGATGTGAGGGAGCAGCGCTGCAATAAACCATTCCTTATGCTGCTCTGGCATGAACTCGAAACTGACTTGGTCGATAAGGGCTTTGAATTTCTGATCAAATTCCCACACCGACTCTGTAGGTAATTGCTTGATGTCTTTGAGTTCTGTAATACACTGTGACTCAGACTTAGGTTTCTTAAACTCTTTAATCATGGTGGTCTTGACCTGGACAAGTGTCCTGGGTACTGTGGTGTACTTTATATACCATGTTAAGGCTCGATCTCTTAGTGTGGTGACCAACTGTACAAGTTTAAGGTTATCATCATTGATTTCTTTAATGGTCCACATGGCTTCACATAGAAACCAATGCTACTCTGGGTCTTCTTCCCCTGTTCCCTTAAATATAGGTAGCTTCATATCATCCCCCATTCTATTTCTACATGGTGGATGTTGATTTACTGTGTTACTACCACTCGGCGGTGTAGGTGGAGGTGATGTAGCGGTGGTAGGTATTGTCTGTGAGCTACTGGATGGAGTTCCTACGGGATTGTTCTGGGTCCTAGTCTATTTCTATGGGGTGTAAGGGTGGTAAGGGATACCCCCCTCTGTTCCTTCTTTGGTACTATGACTCTGCTGTCTAGTACTATCTGAACTGTCTTCAAATATTGGAGATCTAAAATCTACTTTATACTTCTTTCCATTACGTGTTCGTCCAATGTCATCAAAATCACTTTCAAACTCTTGTGACATTACTATTTCTACTTATTCATCTGAAACTAGATCCATTGTTCCTTTTTCATGTAATAGCATCTTAATGGACAAGTTTAAAGATCTTAGGTACTTACCACGATATCCTTTGAAGAAGTAGCACTCAGCCTCGCTGAAGCTTTTCATTTGGTCAACCGCAAACTCTGTGACGAAGTGTTCTAGCACACTCACAAGCCAGAAGTCTACTGCCCTCGTGATAGGGTTATCCAGGTTCTTCACGGTCTGAATCAGCTCCGGTGTCCAGACAATGTCTCTTTTCTTTTTTAATATGCCTGTATCAGTTAACTTTGATAACCATTCATAAAGCTCGTTTCCAAAGGTCGCAAAAAATATCGCATGGATGTCTGTAATGATATGTTTTTGTAACCAGGCCTCTGTGTTCAGTTTAGGACTCCTATTCTCTCATTCAGCAAACTCTTTCTGGTTAGACCAAACCCACTCGTTGAGTTCATCTCTAGTAGGGCGCCACCAGAACATCAGTGCTCTGTTTGTTCAAAGCCAGCAATGGAACCATTTGTTGGCTAGACTGGGCAGACCCGGGTTTACTGTGTTTAACCAACAACACCCCTAGCTCACTGGCCCTTTCGGCGACAGACCGTGAAGCGGCCTGAATTCTCACCCGAAGTGATTCTAATGGGTTGGCCAAGGACTCAAGCATCTTGGACCAGGTTCTATGGCATCCTACTTGCGACCCGTAGCTCTGCTAGATGCGAGAGCTCTTTCTCTGCACCTCGCATGACCCTTCTGCTCGTGTCGCACGATCTCCTCATCTCGCAGCTCTTCTGACCACGAGATCTCTCTCTTCCTATTGCGCGGTTCCTTTCCACGTCGCGCGACTTCCACTGACTCGCGATGGCCCCAGCCTTATCGCCTCACCTTGCACCAAGTGATACGTAACTTCCCCTCCAACGCTAAACCCTTAGCCTACGGTATCGTGCACCGCAGCTCCTCTGCCGGTGCAGTATCGCCTCCCTACGATATCCTACTCCCGCGGCTCAGCGCACTTAGCGTTGTTCATGTCGACTTGCAAGACTCAACATACCAGATTGTTTAACACTGCGACTAGTGACTGTTTCAAGCAAATCATAAATGAACCCGCATGCAACATACCATAGACTTCAACTTATGTTCATCTTTCTATATTGCTGTGAACGAAACAACGCATACATACATTAAACTGTAAATAAGGATCATGTAATAACTAACAAATGCAACAAATAAACACAGCACATCAATCACACAACACAGTATTTTAACGTGGTTCACCTCCAGGATGGAAGTTACGTCCACAGAACTGTGTTTCTATTATAGCTCAAGGGAAGATAAACACAGTTCTGCTGCACCGCATATGCAGCTTGAGATCTTCTCTCTTAGATCTATTTTCTATCTCTATATTGTCTCTCTTACAATATACTCTTCCCTCTCTGTCGATCCCTGTGGATCGTTACATGCATGCTCTATGAGCCAACTACTGGTTACAGTAAGATACTATAGCTAATAACAGAACTAGAGCTCAACTCTATTACAATACAAGGTAGCTGCGAGCTAACAGACTCAATGGCTAACTAGCTCGCTGGATGGCTTAAAATGCTCAAAATGCCAACCTTTTACAATACAAGATACATCCCTTTATAGGCGGCCCGAAGGTCTCGCCATTACAACACTGTGGGCCTGTCCCAATAGTAACCCAAACCCTAACTAGTGA
The DNA here is from genome assembly GCA_001517045.1 of Pseudotsuga menziesii. Taxonomy (NCBI): domain Eukaryota; kingdom Viridiplantae; phylum Streptophyta; class Pinopsida; order Pinales; family Pinaceae; genus Pseudotsuga; species Pseudotsuga menziesii. The sequence continues at coordinate 36,619 of LPNX010017309.1, forward strand.
CAGTCGGCATATCAGTACTTTGAGGTAGCCGCTATCCGTCACACCACAGCTCTCTGCAGTCTTCCATGCTTCTCAGCGCTGACCATGGGTACTATGCACCGCTTCTCTTTACCACAACTTCCTGCGGTCTTCCATGCTTCCCGGCGCTGACCATGGGTACTGGCACTGCTTCCCTTTTCTGTCCTTCATCTTCAATACCTCGGCCTCGTTGCTCCTTTTCCTTTATGAGGGTAGCTGAGCCCTCCTGCCTTCCGTCGCTGCCTTCAATGCAGTGGGTGAGCTCTCTCTTCTCGGCCGCTCAGGTACCGTCATCTTCCTTGACTTCTCTGTCTTCTACGTCATGGTTTATGGCTCTGATCTGTAGCTAGAAACCTACTATAGTGTCATAGCTCTGCCTCTTGTATCTCCGCCAAAACTGTCTATCCGTCAAAATAGCAGCTTCTTCTGTAGCTGCAGGACCCTACTCAAACAATTTGACAAAAAAATTGACCTAGGGAAAAAAACTAAACTAAAACTTAAAATTTTTAAAAAACAGACCCAGGGATCCTGTGGGATCGACCTGGTATGGTCGCTAGTTCTGTAGCGGGGATTTCTCCCTTCCTACAGGGCAGGAATGGCTACCTTCCATCTATAGGATGGAAGGGTAGGTTCCTGGTGGTAAATGCAAATAAAAATGGAACTGAAAGAAAACAAAGGACAGAAAAGAAATGGAATGGATGGAACCCCTCTTCAAACACTGTTAGGGTTTAGCTCCAGCTACCTGCAAACAACATGTTAGAAACCAAAATACCTGCAAAACAAGTTTGGCAATAAACCTGCAAATAAACCATGGATTAGAAAGCAAATAAACTAGTAAAGCAAATACATAAAAGAACACTGGTATACCTTCTCTTTGATGGAATGGGCCACCATGCCCTGTCTTGGAGAAGCACCTCTCTTGGATGGGAGAGCTATGACTCAATGGAAGATGGAGGAGAGGGAGTGTGGGTAGCTTGAGAGACAAAGGGTCTCAAGGCATCCACGGGCAGCATAATAGTATGCAAGGGAGAAGTGTTTTGAGAGTGACCCCCACCCCTCTATTTATAGCTTTTTTAGGGTTCTAAGCCCCTAGTGAGGGCTTTAGCCTCTTTTTTGGGCTTTTAGCCCCTTTCGCTCAAACTTCATCTCCTTTTGGGGATTTTAGCTCCTTTGAGGGGTTTTAGCCCCTTTTGGGGGCTTTAGCCCCTAGGAGAACTATTTAGGCTCTTTTTTGGGGTTTTTAAGCCCTTTTGCTCATTCTTAATCCTTTTTGAAGGTGTGGGGGTCCAATGGGGTGAAATGAGAGTCGTGTATGGGTGTCCTTGGGTGGTGTAGGCCATGTAGAGCTGAGTGAGGGATTTTTTGGGTTAACATATCCCATCTTCAGAATATTGCTGTGTAGTGAGAGATGCCTCATATTCTTTAATAAGCTGCTTAATTACTTCCTTTCTTAAGTAACTACTAGGGTGGTCTTTGATGGGAGTATCATGGATCTCCTCTTCACTTAAATATTCAAGAAGCGATTCCAAGTCTTCAATACTTGGTATCATGGAAAAATGTCCATCATATGTTTCCATGTGATACTCTATCCCAGATAGGAAGAAGGTAAATATCTTTTCAAGGAACTTTTTCAAAACATTCATACTACCCCTACCATCATGCCACTGCTTTAAAAACATCCAAAGGAAGCTTGGAAATGAGGTTATACATTTATTAGGAAGGCCTTGATAGAACCAACAAAAGGCCTCACCCTGAAAAGTACTAGCAAACATTTCCATCATAATGTCTTCATAAAGCACATTGGATTCAGCCATCAACTAAAGGAAATATTTGACATGTCAGATGGCCGAATCACCATAATTTCCATGAAAGACTGGAAGCCATTTATATACATCCCCCACATCATGACCAAAGTTAGGAAAACCCAGGATGTTTGAGAAATCGATAGGCTGAAAAATTCTAGCTATCTGGGCACCACACTACTCCCTCACTTCATCCATATCAAAAATTAATAGTATGCATTTGATATAACCATTAAACCTTGTACTGAATAGGTGGAGTTGTCAAGTGATGAGCTTTAAAGGTTTTAATATGTCGCATGGGCTCATCTACACACAACAAAACTTCACAAAATTATAAGATAACAGGGTTTTATCCCTTCAATGGAGTTGCCATGTGAGAATTAAAATATACATTTAAGAACTCTCACAAAAATTATTTTTTGGTCTTCATTGTAAAAATAAAAATTGAAAAAATTCAGTGGAGTTGCTAGATGAAAATTAAATATCTACTCTAAGAATTCATCAAACAAAGCAGAAAAAAAAAGGAAGAAAACAAAAGTCGTACTCCGGGAATAAAAATATTTATCCCCGGAAATGACGCCAAAACGTGATGCCACCTTTCACACACCTGGGGGGGACGTGGCAGAAATATTCAAGCCACTAGGTGTGTCCTTGGGGGCAAGTATCGAGTCAAGGCTGTCACCTTGTTCTTGATTCCTCTGTTTAGGCTCAACTCCTAATGAAGCTAAGGGGGGTAGACCGTGTTAAGTTACTAAGGAAAATTACTTTAGTATGATGATGTTTAGACTGAATGAGTTGTTTAGGAGTTTTGAATTTAAACATGACAAGATAAAAAATGAGTGCAAGAAAGCACAATGCTGAGACACAATATATATATAGAAAGAAAATAACCAGTGCCTTAAAATGGAGTCATAAAATAATCAATGTACTTGCATGTGCTTGGAGTGAATGTTTTGCAATTTTCTCTTGGTACGTTTTAATTTAATGTGAAGTATGAGTTGATAAAAATTAGGCGAGGGGGGGTATCTAGATATACCCGAGAGTACTTGGAGTATGTCCAAAACTAAACCTTCATGGCTACCCACAAGGAATATGTGGGATGAATGGAGTCTCTAAGACTGTTGTTCATAATGCACCCAAAGGTGTAACAGAGATCGGTGCCTTGAGGTCACTTTTCAGGATTTCTCGCTTCCTTTGGGTATTTTTCCACCGTTTATAGTTTGATCAAGGCATTGGATTTTCGCCAGATGGTGGTTAATTGGGGAAGGTGAAGACTAATTAATATAGTCACTCACATTGATTTTGATGCAGCTTGACTGATCAGATGAACCACATCCAAGTTCAGAGCATACACACCAGAGTCTTGTCAATTTTAGTAAATTTTAAAGGATGAGTTTTTTAGAAAGAAAAACCTTCCAGGAACCTCTTTCGGACCTCAATCGGGGAATCAAGGAAGGGTTTGATTTTAAAATATTTTTTTCAAAGATTAATAATAAGCAGCAAAATAAAAGAAGCAAACCACAAGTTCTCTAATTATTCCTACCATGCATCTCTTTCCCCTTGCGGGTCAATCGAGAAGTCGTGGGGTAAGTCTTCAAGTTACTTTGATACTGTAATATGGAATACATTATAAAGTAATCAAATCATGTTATTATGCATGAATGAAACTAATCTAGAGCAAACAAAAAATAAGACAATGCAAAAAACGACAAAAAAGGCATGAATCCCCCCAGGGGGGATGGGGAATGGGCTCGAAAGAGCCTATTCAGAGAAATTTTTTATTATATACTGTTAAAATATCAATAAAATTATTTGTATCCTCTTGAATCTTATATAGGATGAAGCTAGGATTTTACAAATTGCCCAAAATTAAAATTACAGTCAAAAGGGAGACCCTTGGGGGGATTTGAACGATCCCAAAGCCACTTTCGAACAGAACCTTCTCTTATTTATGTTATGCCTGCTAAAATATAGCAAGCATGCTAGAATTAAATATTTCCAAAATCACTTTGAAAGTACCTTTGGGTCAGCCTACTTTAAACCAAACAAAACTGAGTTAAAACTAGCTAAAACGGTGAAAAAGGAACCAAGGAAAGCAAGCTTTCCTTGGGATCTTGGATTTCTATTTGGGAAGACAATTAGATATGCAATGATTGCTGGATTTAATCTTTTTAAAACAGAAACAGAAATCTAACGCATGCAACCTATGGATTTTCTTGAAATTGCCATGCAAAACGAATGATTTCCCTGAACTAGATCTAGAATGCTTAATGAGACCTTTTAGAAATGAGATCTAGATTATCAGCTTTGAAATAATAGATCTATGTAAGTTTTACTTTAATATGACAGATATAAATGATAACAAAATTTGTAACCAAAGTAACTAGGTAAGATTTGGATTTTTATAAGGAGGAAGAGAGAGAAAGAGTGCTGGAAGCCTTGAAGATCAACCGTGGAGCTTTCCGGTGGAATGTCGAGGGACTATGCCTTTGAAAAAAAATTGGAGAAAGTGAGGAAGAAAACTAGATCAGCACCCTCTCCAAGCTAGGAACCTGCAACTGAATCCAAATACTTGCCAAAATGCTTATGAGATCTGGTTAATACATAAACAGAGATTTCAGAATAGCATGCATATAAACTTATAAAACATGTTGAATCTAGATCTATAAACATGCATCAAAAGGAAAGATATGGCCAATAAAATTATTAACAAACTCCTTTCCTATCAAGATCATAATAAACTTATTATCAATCTTTTGCAATGGGTCCACAAACAATCAGCAAATTATGAACATAGATACAGGTTACCTTAGTAAAACATGGCAATGCTCATCCATACACACAATAACATGACACCATGTTGCCTCCAAAGCTTCTCTTTATTTCAAATGAACAATAACAATAGTCTAATAGCAATAGCACCTCAATCCCAGTTCTAACTAGCTTGGAAGAGGTAATATGTGCTTTATTTATAGCAAAAACAGGAGAACTAGCCCAGGGGGGCACAAATCTGAAGGAGAGAGAGACTGCAGCTACATGCAGAGTGAATTTGAGCCTGATCTAAGTCTATCTGAGTCTGGTCTAAGTCTCACTGAGTGCAACTATCAATCGAAGATCTAATTTGACTGAAACCTCGACCTGCTAACTGAAGCATCCACCAAAACTCATCCAAATGAGCCCACACATGTGGAGGAAAGAGAGAGGGCACAATTCCCAAGATTGCATGCATAAATGTACTCTCTATTCAGCCTAGATCACCTCCTTCTGTCAAGGGATGGTCAGATCCATTCAATTCCAAGCCGATGAGATTGATTTTAGTTAAATCGGAGCAAATCCCAATGATTTAGGATTTTGAATTTTCTCCATTATTTAATTAATTTATCAATTAAATATTCAATATTTGATTTTTAGGTATTTTTGACCTGAGTGATGGACAAATCACTCAAAACTTAGAAAAAATGGGTCTATGGGTTTACATGGCGCTCTGAGCTTGAAAATGAGCACCCCCATGACTAAAATTGATTTTGGAGCCCACTTTTATTACAAAACCATTTTTTCCAATTATACTATTAAAAATAGCCTAAGTTTTGTGGAAAAATTAAAATGAAAAAAAACATAAAAAATTAAAAAAATTAAAAACCTAGGGGGACTTAGACATGTTCATATGACTCGACCATAATGCCTAGCATGTTTATACATTGACACATAGACTCTAATAACCTCAATAGGCCTAAATTCCAAGCCAACCACCCCAACTTTGGAGGTATTGAGTGAAAAACTCAAAAATTATCAGTCGTTTATTCAACAACCAATAATAACCAAGGGAAAAAACACCCTGGGCTGATCAGATTGAAAAATAAAGTCTAAGAGACCGAGTCTTTTACAGACACTATCATGCTAGAACATTTTATTACAACTCCCCTATGGAGCATGAACATGTGATATAGTACAACAAGCACTTCCCAGAAGCACTTCCAAAGGTCTTATGTGTTAAATTTTCATATGCTTAGCTAAGACATCAGAATTTCATTTCATATTCATAACAAAAGCATATAAACAGGATCACTGAAAGATAGACAAGCACAACCATACAAAAGGAACACAAGGATTTATCCTGGGAAAACCCTAAAAGGAAAAACCCAGCAAAAGCTTCATCAATATAGATGCCCCAAAAAGATAAAAGATAAAAGATAAAACCAGCAAGGAGATCAAAGCATGATCCTCCTCCTTCTCCAGCTACTTCTCTTCTCCACTAATGCGCTACACAAGTGAGAGTGTGTGATCCAAATGAGGAGCACCACACCTCTATTTATATTCATCCGTTCACTTTAATTAACTCATCTGACATGTAGGCTCGAGTTAATCATGTAGGCTCGAGTTACACATGTAGGCTCAAGTAACCACACTGGGGTGCTAATGACCCACCTTTACAAATAGAGGGGACAACCTCATGCCTCTTATTAGTTCTTCCGATTAGAAGCATCGGGGTACAAGATAATACAAGTGGTTCTCCCGGTAGGACCATCGGGGACCACAAAAGACACATATAGAATATTCTTTGAAGTTACAATATTTCAACACTCCCCCTTAACGAGAAGGGTATTCTACAACAACATCAACAACAACAATAGTAGGAGAGGACATCATCAACATCATCAGGGTAACACATCTATAAATCATTGGAATCTTTTCAACATCATATAGTCTTCATCTTCATTATTTGACGACAGCAACTCTTTAATCAACATCAGCATCTTTTGACCTTTTGATCAGCAACATCTTCAACACTTTGATCTTTCGATCATCAAGATCTTCAGCACTTAGACCTTTCGATCAGCAGCAACATCTTCAGCACTTTGACCTTTCGATCATCACCAATATCTTCAGCATTTTGATCAGCAATATCTTCAGCACTTTGATCTTTCGATTAGCAAAGACAGCATCATCATCATACTCTTGATCGTTCGATCAGTACATCATCATCATACTCTGATATTTTGATCAGTACATCATCATCTTCATAAAAACATCATCATCATGAAAACATCAACATCATCAAAACATCGTTATGATCAAAACATCAAAATATCATCATCATCACACTCTGATCTTTCGATCAGTACATCATCATCATCATAAAATCATTATCATCAAAACATCAACATCATTAAAACATCAACATCATCATCATCAAAACATCAACATGATCCTTCCTTCGGAATTACGGGACCAACATGTCTATGGTACTCAGACGATCCTTCCTGTCGGAATTACGAGATTTAGGTCTTTACAGAGTTACTAACGATCCTTCCTTTCAGAATTATGGGATCAACACATTTGTGGAGCTCAGACGATCCTTCCTTTCGGAATTACGATATCAAGTCTTTATGGAGCTACTAATGATCCTTCCTTTCGGAATTATGGGATTTAGGTCTTTACGGAGTTTCTAACGATCCTTCCTTTCAGAATTACGGGATCAACACATTTGTGGAACTCAAACAATCCTTCCTATTGGAATTACGGGATCAACACATCTGTGGAACTCAGACAATCCTTCCTGTTGGAATTACGGGATAAAGTCTTTACGGAGCTACCAACAATCCTTCCTTTCAGAATTATGGGATTTAGGTCTTTACGGAGTTACTAACGATCCTTCCTTTCAGAATTACGGGATCAACACATCTGTGGAACTCAGACAATCCTTCCTATTGGAATTACGGGATCAATTCAATGATCCTTCCTTTCGGAATTACAGGATTTAGGTCTTTACAGAGTTACTAACAATCCTTCCTTTCGAAATTACGGGATCAACACATATGTGGAACTCAAACAATCCTTCCTCTAGGAATTACAGAATCAACACACATTTTCGAGTACCGAAGTCACCAGATTCGTTCTGAACTAAAGTTCAAGGATGATACAATCCTACCACATTCACGGGGACCGAGATCTCCGGATACATTTTGAACCGAGGTTCAGGGATGATGCAATCCACCACTTTCACGGGGGGAAAGACCTCTGGATACATTTTGAATCGAGGTTCAGGGATGATGCAATCCACCACTTTCACGGGGGTTGAGACCTCCGGATACATTTTGAACCGAAGTTCAGGGATGATTCAATCCTACCATCTTCACGGGGGCCGAGACCTTCGGATACATCTTGAAATGAAGTTTAGGGATGATGCAATCCCACCACATTCACGGGGGCCGAGACCTTCGAATACATTTTGAACCGAATTTTAGGGATGATACAATCCCACCACATTCACGAAGACTGAAGTCACCAGATCTATTTTGGACAGATGTCCCAGGATGATACAATCCCTCTTCATTCTCGAGGACCGAGGTCACCGGATCACTTTTGGACAGATGTCTCGGGATGATACAATCCCTCTTCATTCTCGAGGACGGAGGTCTTCAGATCACTTTAGGGCAAGTGCCAAGGGATGATACAATCCTACTGCAACATCACTACTCCCCCTTTCGAAGAAGGTCTTTTCGAACAAAACCAAGCTTGTCTCGAAAGTGTTCAAATTTTACCCGAGACAGAGACTTCATCAGTACATCATCATTCAAACCATCATCATCTACATCTTCAGTATGTGAATACTGAACTATCACCATATGTATCTCCAGTATGTGAATATTGAAAGCATCATCATCTATATCTTCAGTATAGAAATACTGAAAGCATCATCATCTCTATATTTAGTATAGAAATACGGAATCATCATCATCTGCATCTACAGTATGTAAATACTAAAACATCATCTATATATTTAGTATAGGAATACTGAAACATAATCATCTACATATTATCTCGTATGTAGAAATACCAAATTTTTATGTGTTACAATCGGAACACAGGGTTCTCTATCATCACAAATCTGGTTATCACATAGAATCATTGTAGTATCCATCTTCAAGTCAAAGAGACCTGATATCAACTTCCGAAGCCATATGACTTCACAACTTAGCAGAGCAATCTGCTATGTATTTTGCTTCAGACGTGCTATGAGAAACACTGCACTGTTTCCTGCTAAACCATGAACTCATAGCAGACCCCAAACAAAAGCATCTACCTAATGTGCTTTTCCTGTCTGAGATACTTCCAGCCCAATATGCATCTGTGTAGCCATACAATCTATACTCATGGATACCATCATGGTATAGACCAAAGTCTATAGTCCCTTTCAGATATCTCATCACATGTTTTGCTGTTACTAGGTGAACTCGTCTTGGTTGAACAAGATATTGACTTAAGGTGTTCATAGCAAAAAAAATGTCTGGTCTGGAATTTGTTAAGTACATTAATGACCCAATGATCTGTCTATAATGAGTCATATCCACTAACTCTGATGAGTCATCAGCTAACAGCTTCAGGTTGGAGTCCATGGGTGTGGCCATGACTTTGCATTCCAACATATCAAATCTTTTCAAACTTTGCACTGCATACTTTCCCTGATTGAGAAAGATTCCTTCATATTTCCGGACCTAGGAAATAAAGTATTAGACCAAGGTCTAAATTCTTCAGCGGACTTCTTCTTGCATTCTACAATTTGTTTCTCATTCCCTGTCAGAAATAGGTCATCCACATATAATAACAGGATGACAGGTTCATCTTCTACAACCTTGAGATAAAGGTTAGGATCGACTTTACTCTTGGAAAATCCCATGCTCGTTAGGAAACTATCTATTCTTCCATACCAATCTCTAGGAGCTTGCTTTAGGCCATAGAGGGCCTTCTTCAACCAGCATACGTGAGTCCATCTATCTTCAAAATCAAATCCTTGTGACTATTCGATGTAAAACTCTTCCTCAATCATACCATTAAGGAAGGCTTGTCTTTACTTCATCATGGAAGAAACTACCATGATAGTTCTGAAGAAAGTATACCTTGCTTCTTGAAGTAAGTGTCTCTTCAAAATTAATTCCCTCTTTCTAAGAGAAGCCACAAGTCTTTCCTTACTTCTATCAGTAGCATATTTTATCTTACTGATCCATTTGGAAGATACCACATTCTTGCTTTCTGGTTTGAGTATTATATCCCAAACATCATTCTAGTATTCTTTCATCATAACATCTTTCATGAGTTCATCTTGTCAGGTCATCAACATATCCTAGTCTTCTGCATTCAATATTGAAGGTTGGAACCCACTTTACTCTTGGTAAAGTATTGATCCATCAGGAAGCTGTCCATCATGTCGTACCATGTTGAACTTAGATATCTTATGTAGTCACTCCCCCTAAAGTGGAGTATCATCTTCCCTCTTCATTCTGTATAGGTGGTTCTATGCTTGACATATACTTGTCGATAGAGTATGTCATGTCATAGTCTATTCTTTCAAAGGCAACTCACGAACTTTTCTTTGTACACTTTTTCTTGTAGATCCATATGGAAGATACTACGTACTTCCCTTTATGTCTCGAAATCATATCGTATATATCATTCCCCATGATCAACTGTTATTCTTTGATCATAGCTTCTTTCATATCATTCTTTTCTTCATCTTGATTTATCTCTCATACCCATGGTGGTATTCATCCTTCAAGGTGGATCTACAACTCTCTAAAGCTCTTTCTTTCGTCATGGTGTCTCTGACCTTGGGAGCTTCAGATTCATGTTCATTGGAGTGAATCTTGAATTGTCATCACTTGTTCTTTGGAACAAGTCTCATCCTTCTTTTCTTGTAGGAGGCTGTACAGGACCTTTCCTACAATTCAAATGCACCAGTTACATGGTTAGAACTATAAAACATATGCATAACGACAAATTATTATGCATCATACAATTGTTTAGCCAATACAACATTCATCCATGTCTCACGGAAACTTTCTAGATGTCTTCCATCTTTACCATGACATCATTGAGATTGTGCACTAATCCAATATGTCAGCAAAGAGGTTTGATAAGTAGCAATGGAGAGTTGTATGGCACCATGAGCTACTTACCCATCACAAGCATATTAGTAGTATACATTCATTAATGCAAACAATCTATCATGCATAATACATCAACTAAATATAATCAAATGCATAACAAAACAATATCATGCAAAGACAATTGAATACTTATCTTTTATTGGTTTCATGGGTAGACTCCTTCTTGATACTTCTACTTCATCATCTTCTTCATTCATGACATCATCATTTATTATCCAAATGATAAGATGGATAAGAGGTTCTTCAAGAATTGAGTTCTTCACATTACTCATTGCTTGAGGATCTTCTTTGAATGGTGAGAGCTTGATCTTCAATTGCTCCCACCTTCTTCTTCTCTTCTTATGAGTCCAGATTCTTCTTCTTCCCAGATTCCATTGAAAGTAATTACTTCCTTCTGGCACACATTCCTTGAATGAATGAATTCTATGATCCTAGGAGACTATTCAAGGTGGCTACCACCACTTCTGCATTCTCCAATTCTTCTTCTACCGCTTCAAGATGTTTTGCATTCTGGATCTTCACATTCTTCAACTGTTTTCTCAAATCCATCTTCTGATTAATGTTCTTATCTTCAAATATCTTGATCAAGGAATCAAACATCTTCAGTGTCTTTAGGGAAGACACTTGTGGTACAAGTTGATCCATGATTGAATCATCAATGATCTTCTTGGCCTTGATCAAGTTCTTCTTGTGTAAGGCTTTGAGCCTCATCTCCTTCTAGAACTGGAACCTCTCTACTCATGAAGGTGTCCAATTCATTTTCTTCAAAGAGATCAAATGCTTCCATGCTTGGAAGTTTTCAAATTCACCAAGCTTATCATCAAGTTGATGTGATATATCACTTTGAAATGAGAACCTCAAATGCAAATAGCAAAAGATTAGATCTTACCGATTTGAGGTGTCTGTCCTGCTTCTGGAGATGGCTGATCTAAGGTTTGTCAGAGAAACCCTAATTTTAAAAACTTGGAATCTTTTAGATCTGATTGGATATAAATATAGATCTCTTCAAATGGAGCTGTCCAATGTACTCCTTTTCTGAAAATAGTGGAGGGAAGCTCCCGGAATAGGAAGCCCTAGTTTTCCAATTTCTTCTACAGAAATGTCTGTTACTGTTTCTATGATATCTCTGAAATTACTACTCCTATGTGTTTGAAATTTCGCAATGAGGTAACCTCGACTGTCTCTGATCCAACACCATAGGTTTCATCAGAATTGGTTTCACCAATTGGGATTTATGATCATTTTCCCAAGGTGACCTATTACAAGATTGTTCAGAACAGTGAAGGTGTACGACATGCCACATGTCACTGGTTCATCTTCGGGTTCTGAAATTCGGACCACAGAAATTAAATCCCGTGAATTTTCTGGAACATCTTTAGGAATTCCATTTGGACCTCTGTAGCCCACGCTACATCAATTATCCCTAGGTGTTCTGTTTAGGGATGAATTCTGGAAGAGGCTAGAACCCTAACTTGGAGGGATCATATCTCCGAGAATATAGTGATTATGAGGCTGAATTTTGGATACAGTGTAAATTTTATCTTCGTCCTCTGCAATTTTCAACTCTTGATCCTTCGCCAATCTTAGGATATAGCGAATGTACCAAAACTTAGCAGTTTTAGTATTTAGGGTTTTTCTAGATCAGGGTCAAACTAGGGTTTGACTTTTTCAGAGTTTCACCCAAACAAATTTATTGATCCAGGTCTCTAAACTTTGATTTTGATGAGGAGAAAAATCCTATGCCGGGGTCATTCAAAAATTCCTCTTCTGTAGAAATCCCTAATTTTCCGCACCAAAACTGAAAATGCTCGGAATCAAATTCTGCTTCAACAGAAAGATGTGCCCTTCAATGGAGAGTCAGTCTAGCCTTCTTTTGCTGATCGATTGTGGATAGAGACCCAAAAAATAAGAAGCCCTAGATTCTATAGATGCACAATGTCTTCTTTCAGGGTGGCTCTGATACCATGTTAAATTTCCATATGCTTAGCTAAAACATCAGTATTTCATTTCATATTCATAACAAAAGCATATAAACAGGATCACTGAAAGATAGACAAGCACAACCATACAAAAGGAACACAAGGATTTATCCTGGGAAAACCCTAAATGGAAAAACCCAGCAAAAGCTTCATCAATATAGATGCCCCAAAAAGATAAAAGATAAAAGATAAAACCAACAAGGAGATCAAAGCCTGATCCTCCTCCTTCTCCAGCTACTTCTCTTCTCCACTAATGCGCTACACAAGTGAGAGTGTGTGATCGAAATGAGGAGCACCACACCTCTATTTATATTCATCCGTTCACTTTAATTAACTCATCCGACATGTAGGCTCGAGTTAATCATGTAGGCTCAAGTTACACATGTAGGCTCAAGTAACCACACTGGGGTGCTAATGACCCACCTTTACAAATAGAGGGGACAACCTCATGACTCTTATTAGTGCTTCCGATTAGAAGCATCGGGGTACAAGATAATACAAGTGGTTCTCCCGGTAGGACCATCGGGGACCACAAAAGATACATATAGAATATTCTTCGAAGTTACAATATTTCAACATTCTGAAGTCTGAACAAATCACCTTTGTCCAGTTCACCAGGCTCACTTGATAAAAAACCACTAAGTACAACTTAGGTGGTAACACCCGGCCCCATCTATTATACCCGCAAATGACACAAGAAACAAGACAAGGATGAGAGTAACAAGATAAATCAACAATCTATATTAGTGATCAAGGAAACTAATAATAAATGATCAATACTAACATAAATCATATATGGGAAAGGGAAACACTTTTGTATTAAAGATGAAAAGAGAAAGCTACAACCAAATCATTGGTTTCAATAGCTTTGTCTCCACATGGTCCTTGTCACACTCACACCACTCTCAACTATGCAACTTCTTACTCACAAAATCTCTCTTTGCCTCCTATACCATACTTCACTCCAACATCATAAGGATGCTCTCTTGATCTCCCCCTTACCTGATCCAAGTAGCCTGCATTTCTGGGCCAAAGGAATCCCAAATGGGTTGAGATCTTTAGGGAAGAGGATAAGGAATGATCTCTATGGGATAGGAGGTCAAGTGCTAGCTCTCCCAAGTTGATAGGATCATCCTCCATGAGAATTTTCGCTTGGAATCTTCTTGAAACTTCTATTTTTTCCTTTTTGAGCTGGTTGATGCTCCTTGCAGTAGGGGTAGGTGCATCGATGCACCTTTTAGTGAGGGAAAGGGCACCACTGACGCCTTTTGTTAATGTGCAACAAGTGTCAGGGATGGATGGTGCTCTATGCCAGAAATCAAAGTGCGCCAGCCAGAATAGGAATAAGCAGTAAGGATCCAAAAGAGTTATTGGCCATGGTTTTTGAGGGATTGAAGCATTGGTACATATTTTAGATGTAACAGGCATCACCAGATTCAAGTTCACGAGGATGATATCCCTAAAACAAATTTCTGCATACATGATGACCACTATGAGTTTTTAGTCATGCCCTTTTCCCTCACTAATGCTCCTTCCACATTCCATGAATTGATGAATACAATATTTTTCCCCTATTTGTGTAACTTCATTTAGGTTTTCTTTGATGATATCCTCATCTATATTAAAACATGGGTTGAGCATCTCTAACATCTGGATCTTGTACTACAACTTTTATGTCATCATCATCTCCATGCCAAACAATCTAAATGTATTTTTGGGCAGGAGGAAGTAAAGTATCTTGGGAATATTGTTTCAGCACAAGGGGTTCACGTGGATCCTTCCAAAATAGATGCCATGAAAAATTGGTTGCATCCTCAGACACTCAAGAGCCTTTGTGGTTTTTCGGGACTGTTTGGCTACTATCGCAAGTTTGTCAAGGATTACAGGAAGATTGCATATCCATTAACAACTCTATTTAAAAATGATGCTTTTACATGGACACGTGTTGCTGAGTGTGAATTTGACAAACTAAAACAAGCTATGTGCACCACATCTGTTCTAGATATGCCTGATTTTTCCAAGCCCTTCACTATTGAGAATGATGCTTGCGACAATGGACTTTGATGTGTTCTCCTTCAAGACGAACATCCCATTGCATTCACCAACAAATCAAGTTTCTAGTAAGAATTTAGATGCCTCTACATATGAGAAGGAAATTATGGCTATTTTGCATGTAGTACAGAAGTGGTGGCCATACCTATTAGGGAATCATTTATGCATTAATACTGATCACCAAAGTATGAAATATTTCTTGGAACATTCAGTCTCATCCCCAACACAACAGAAATGGGTTAGAAAACTCATGGGTTATGACTATGAGATCACTTACAATAAGGGTAAAAACAATCTTGTGGTTGATGCTCCTTCTCGCACATTTGATGACCACATTTCTCTTTCACCTATTTCTATGACTATTCCAAATTGGTTGTAATATGTTCAGCAAGGCTATGTCAATGACTCTTCATTATCTGAAATCACCCAATGGTTGTCCAGTAACCCTTATGTTGTACTACATTACTCTTGGGATGGTGCTTCTCTAATATATAAGGGTTGTTTGGTGCTTTCCCAGAGCACGGATATTCAATAGGTTGTCTTCAATGAACTCCATGCTTCTCCATCGCCGGGGCACTCTGGGTTCCTCAAAATGTATAAGCTGGAATGACATAACTTTTTTTGAAAGGGAATGAAAAGGGAAATTCAATAGATGGTGGTTGAATGTGATACCTATCAGTGCCACAAGGGTGAAATGACACTCCTTCTAGGATTGCTCGAACCCTTTCCCATCCCAACACAGACTCCTCAATAGGCGCACTTGTCAGCTTCACTCTCAATCCATCACATAGGTATTAATTCAGTGGCACAACATGCAACTAGAGGATGCTACATGGGAACCACTCCTTCATATTCAACAACAATTACACATCTAAACCTTTGAGGACAAATCTTTTCTAAGAGGGAGGAGATGTTAGGAACCTATGTTAACCCTTCTCCTTACTTTGTTAGTATATTGTTGTTGGACGCATATGCTTTGTAAGTCATCCCATGAATATATTGTCTTATCCCAAGAGTAATCATTATTTATTGTAGGAGGTTTCTCTCAGATTGGTATTTTTGAGATCTAAATCAAATAAATGTTTGTATTACAAACAAGATGGTGGTCATTTTTTTGTTATCACTATGTATGCAAATGCTATGTTATTTCTTGGTAATAATAAGAACGCGATTTGTGTTTTGAATTCTTAACTTTCAACACATTTTGACATGAAGAACTTGGGGACTACAAAATATATATTTGGAATGAAAATATAGACAGATAGAGTGTATAGAAAATTTTGGTTTAGCCAGAGTAAGTATGTGAGCTTCGTTCTACAATGATTTTGAATGACAAAGTACAAAGAATTGAGTATTCCAATTTCTATTGTAACTAAGCCAATCCTACAACATCCACAAAGATGGAGGATATGGATTTTGTTCCTTACGATATTGTAGCTATTAGTTTGATGCATGTTATGGTTTATACTAGAGTAGACATTGCCCAAGCAATGTCTTGAGTCAATTCATGTCTAACCCTAGATGTGAACTCTAGGATGTACTGAAGAGGGTCTTTAGTTATTTGCGAGGTAGTTCTAATATTCCATCTTTTATCATAATAATGTTCCAAGGGACCTAGATTTAATGGGCACGTAAGGTTAAATGTGTTGGATTTCTTTTAGGCGGAGGATGGAGATAGAGTGAGATCTACAAATGGATATGTGCTTTTACTGTTTGGTGGAGCAATGAGTTGGACTAGCAAGAAATAGGTTATGTTCATTGTGTCCACTGTAAAGGAATAACCCCATAATATATGGAATATACGCATGCTTATAATGAGGCCATTTGGATTATGAAATCGTGTTCATATTTGGGGTTAAGTTAGAGGGATATTATAGTTCAATGTGATGGTTATAGTGTCATTTGTCTAGCTAAAAATTTGACCTTTCAAACGAAGAAAAATCACATTGACATCTGATACCATTTCATTTGACAGATGGTAGAGAATGAAATGGTTATACTAAAACTTCGCAAAATGTTGTATATACATTGACAAAATGATTGAGCATAGGTAAATTCAGGTGGTGATGTACATCTATGGGCCATGGCCTTATGGCCCATATCACTTAGCCCACAATTTGATGCATTCTCCTTTATAATCTTGTACACTATATGGCAAGTGGAAGAATCTTAGGACATGTGTCATACACCAGAGAATATATGTCGAGTAGTGGCATGTAGAATTAGCCAATTAATTGCTAGTGATTTCTAGCATGTAGAATTAGAAAACCATAAATGGTGCATATTTATTGAGTTCCAAGGTTGAATGAAATAAGGCTTCTGATTGTTTAATTTACTATGTACTGTAACTATTTAATAGTCGATGATTAATACATTTAGTGTGCTTTGGAGTGGGGTTTTTATCTAACTAAAGGGTTTTTAGAGTTATGGACATTCTTCTCTCTTTGATTAGGGAGTAGTCTAAAAGTAGTAATATTTTGACTTTTGGTTTTACCATCATCACAATCCTCTTATACATTTTTTTGTCAAATTGAAAATTTTTCATTGCTATGTGTTCTTGAATGTCTAAATGGATTCACTATCTACCTGAAACATCCCTATTGCACCTAGATTGTGCATTTCAACAATTGATATCTGCATTTCCAACAACTTTTCTAAACCTTTAACTAAAATGTAACAGAAAATAATCCAAGTCCAAATTTTAAAATACTCATTTGATTGTTCAAAAAATATTCAATACATTTGGTTCATTGGATTTTGATTTATGGAACTGTCAATTAAAACCTATTGTAAAATATTCAATACCTCTTGTTCATTGGATTTTGATTTATGGAACTGTGCATTAAAACGTATTGTAAATCTTGGGATCCTAATATCCTAATATATTTAATTAATATCCTAATATATTTAATTAGTTCAATTTTATTTTATTAAAAAAAAATTTTAATAAATATTTATGATAAATAATGAAATTCTTAATGTACATTTACTTTTTATATTTATGGTACCTACTGAAATTATTTCTAGACACTCCAGTTAATTCCTTTTTAATAAATATTTATGAAAAATAATAAAAAAATCTTAATTTACATTTACTTTTTTATATTTATGATGCCTACTGAAATTATTTCTAGATACTCCAGTTATTTTAATCTTACTGTATTTAATGTTTATTATGGTACGTAATGGAATCGTTTTTAAACTTTATTTCCAGATACGCCAACCTGTTCTCATAAATCTGGCGTGGCCGTATTGGACTTTCGAAACAAAATATATTCGCTCTTCACCTCTTTCTAAAATGAAAAATGTCACAATAGTTTGCCTTATAAACTGGAAACGTACCATAATAAGATATGCTCGGAATGGTAAACTCAGAGCGCAATTTGGATGGACATTGTTCACTTCAAACCCAATCTCTCCCCAAATAATGCACAGAAAAAACATACAATCATATCTGTGCAATTCCACTTCTCCACATATTCCATACATGTTGAGACATGAGTGACATATGGATAGATTGTTATATATATTCCACACAAGACAGTCCAAAGCTTTTCAAATGACACAGAAAATAACATTACTTTTATTCAGAAGTTCCTCTATGATTCTTTAAACATCTGATTTGATGGAGTTGTATTGATACATACCATTCTTTTAATGTGAAAATCTAGCGTGTATTTGTGGGGCAGCATTTTCTTATTATTCTGGATTGGTTAACAAGTATATATTTTTATACCTTCCTCTTATTATTATTCTGGATTCTGGATTGGTTAACATGTATATATTTTTATATCTTTCTGTAATCTGTCTGTCTCACAATTGTAAAAACAACAGTGCAATTTTCAAATTGAAACATTTACAGTTGGATTTGGTTGGTGTTTGAATATACGATATAGGTGAGTTCGTCAGAAAAGATAGAACGGTCCCTGACAACATTTCACATCAGAAGGCCTACAAATAATGTGGGAGAGAGTCAGAAGAAACATTTCAGTCAAAGATTTATGCCACAGGCTGTAATGACGCGCTTTCCCCAAATATACGGAAAGAAAACAAATAAAGAATCCATGTCATGAATAATTGTAGATACTGCTCAGTGCTTATAATTTGCATAAACCCAGTAGCTATATTCATATATGGTATTTAATATTTTCTGTGCTTGTATTGTGCACTTGTAACGAAAACTCACATTAAAAACATGCGGATGTGCTCATTCAGGTGGGACGGTATGAGACATGTGCTGATAAATATAAAGTACCCAAGTAACCCAACTACCAGCAAGGATTCAGGATTAAGTAGTAGTCCTTAAAACAAAAACTAACATAAAAAGAAAGTCATGGGCATGTGCACATTAACGTGTGAGGGTTTGTGATGTGTGCTGATATATATATATATATAAGTTACCCAACCAACAGGGAGGATGCAGGATATGGGCGTTTGAGCTACAGTTTGTGTTCTTTACATGGTATTTATTTTGCAAGTTCCGTCGGAATCAAATCATGCTGATGAGGCTTCAAGATTTCTTGAGCTTTGGAGGTGATTTGGGTCAAATGGTTCCTTTCTTATTGAAAGGAACGGTCAAAAACATAATTTAGGAAGCTAAAAGCAACAGCTAGCCTATATCCCTTGTAGACACTCTTCTAGGTGCTGACTGAAAATATAAAAATAGATGAGGAAAAATCCACATTCCAAGGACTGAACTCCGCAACACTCTCTTACACTCGTTACAGCCGATAGAGCAGCAGTAGCATTGATGTGGTCAGATGCTCCGAAAGTTTAGGGCTCGGATGTTATAGGGTTTAAGCAGCCTGATAAAACCCTCCGGAGGTTAGGGTTGGGATGGTCTAGGATTAATCTTTAAACAGCCTAATAAGACCCTCAGCATTAGGGTTTGAACAGCATTATTGTTGGTGAATTTCTATGTAGCACTGGAACCGCTCTCGTTTTTAGGAAACTCGTTCTCGAAGTTTTGAAGTTTCAAGGTATTTTGGAACTTGTAGGGAACTTTCCCAATCCAATGGGAATGGTTCACGATGGTTGGGAACTTATTGGAAACTTATACTTTCTAAAATCAGGAACTTGGGGACTTTTTTTGGGTGTTTCCTTCATTGGAAACTTCCACACATTCATGATCCCCATGTTAGTTGTTAACAAGATCCTTTTTAGTGATACCTTGTCAAGTTGGTGCACTTGTCTCTATTTAACGTTAATGCTAGAGTATTCACTCATCCCTAAGTTGAATTGCACTTATAAATAAAAGTAAACTTTTAACTAATGGGAAATGGTTTTAAATCTTACTTTAAAACTAAATTAATATATTACATTTAAATAAAGAATATCTTGATTTTTATTTTATAATATTTTAAATTTGAATAATTATATACCTTTGCAAATACCTTGTCATAAAATGTTTTGTAAACATATAATATTCTAATACATTTTAATCATAGTTGAAACAAAACTAAAAACTTACTCTATACATATAGCCACAAATATAGGGACTATAAATTCTAAAAGTCCCCACTTTAAAAAGACTCTACTTTATATAATCAATGAGGTGGGTTGTAATCTCAATTTTATTGCCATTTCCATCTGCTAAGAGGTTCTAGTTACAACCTTAATAAAAGGATAAGTTAGGGTCATCCAATTTGTGATAATGTTTATTTTTTTCTAGATGTTTCTTCTCTTCTCATGTTTTTATTATTATTATTATTATTATTTAATATATATTATTGACGTCCAAAACCTTCTGGTACCCCTTTCACTAAATTCAGGCTTTTCTGAAAATTGTGCTAGGTGAATTTAGAGTAGAGACAATTAGATGGTGGATATATAGGCTAGAACAATTGCTTGAAAGTCAAATTTTCTTTGTCAAATCAAACTGGTGAGAGAATTTGAAGGCATTTCTCAGTCACAACTGTCCATTCCTAGTGTACTTGTGATCTTCAAGTTTGGCTGAATTTATTGACAGCCGTTTGATCTGAGATACCGTGCTATGGGACCCAAAACAAAAGTAAGCAAAAAATGGACTAGATGTGTGAGCTCTGCATGACATAAATGGTCTGTCTGTACAGATATGTGAGAGGCTTGAACACGGATTGATTCTTTCTGTATGCTTATCACTATTTGAGAGTGCTATAGACTTCAACCCATTGGTAATCTCGAAGAAAATTCCTTCCACCACGTGATATCCCACCTCCACTTCTTCTTGCTGGCTTATAAAACTGACAGCTCCACATATCCAATTTGCCCTCAGTTTATTGCGGTTTTTTACTCATTGTTACAGTCTTGGAAATCTTCTAACTTCCCTCAGCCCTGTTGTGAATTGCAGAGGCCTAATATCCTTTGCATTCATGCAGTACAGACTGCATTATTCCCTTTTCCATCACCGTTTACACTTTAGTTCTTTTTTCCAAATTGTTGTTTAGAATTGTCGTATACTTACCCACCCATTTCACATAATTCAACTGACTATAAGCATGGAGGGGGGGGTTTGGTGGGTAGCAGTGCCAGCTTTGGCAGGGCTGGGATGGATGATATTATCCCACTACTTACCTTTCATTAAAGAAATGAAAAAGGCACCATATGGATCCATGGGATGGCCAGTAGTGGGAGAAACATTGGCTTTCCTAAAACCACACTACTCAAACAGAAGAGGAAAATTTCTGGACGATCACTGCAGAAGGTAAACATTCATCATATGTAAAAGTAATTTCATCCCAACACCGATTCTTCATGAATACTCATTATTCTATATTCTATGTGTGTTTTATTGTTTTGTATAAACAAAGTAGTGGTTTTCAATATTGGGAGGAATGTGCCAACATCTTAAGGTGTTGTGAGAAGAGTTAGAGTTACATTTAAGCTCAAGAGTTGTTATTAGTATCTGAATGTTATGAGCTGCTAAGTGTATCATTTCAGATGGAAAGTACTGTTTAAGTTTTATGGTAGTATATCTATATGGGTTAACCAAGAAAAAATTGCTGTAACTACGCTCTCATGCAATTTTTGACAATTCAGAAGCATTCTCCATATCTATCTATCGTTTTATCTTTGTGATTAGTATGAGTCGTTATATGTAACGGTGGCCATGAAATTGATTGTTTTATATATGAAGATGCTTCTAATCTATATTTTAATTATCAATATTGTGATCTTGCAGGTATGGGAAGGTTTTCAAGTCCCATCTCTTTGGATCACCGGCCATTGTTTCATGTGATCCAGAGCTCAATGCCTTTGTACTCCAAAACGAGAATCGGCTCTTTGAATGCAGTTATCCAAAGCCCATACGTGGAATATTAGGAAGCTCATCTCTGTTGGTGGTAGTTGGCGATGTCCACAAGCGACTGCGGTCTCATGCATTAAATCTCATAAACACTACCAAATCGAAACATGAATTTTTGATGGACATTGAGAGAAATGCACTAGTGGTGATAAATTCATGGAAGGATAAACAGACAGTAATTTTCTGTGAAGAAGCTAGAATGGTAATAAAACTGATTGCATGTTTTTTTATATTGAATGCCCATCATATAGAAATAGAGAAATCATCTGATTATGAGCTTTTCCTATAACATGTATTGCAGTTCACATTCAATGTTATAGTGAAGCAGATGCTGAGCTTGACACCTGAGAATCCATTGACAGCCAAAATCCTTCATGACTTTCTGACATTCATGAAAGGACTTGTATCAGTGCCAATATATATCCCAGGCACACCTTATGCAAAAGCAGTGCAGGTAATATTACATGATTTGGATGATTGCGACATGCAGTGTGGCTGTATGATTTGGATTCCTGTTAGTAACATGAATATACCAAGGAATTTTCTTAAGTAATTCTAAGTGGGTTTTCTGTTTTGTTTTTATCAGGCAAGACAAAGGATCCTTTCTGCTGTGCAGATGATAGCGGAAGAGAGATCCAGGCAAGGATCAGATTATAAACCGTCAGGAGATTTCCTTGATGTACTTCTAGCAAGCAGCAGTGTGAAAATCCATGAAAAATTAAGCCTGGTAATGGATCTGCTGCTTGGTGGATATGAGACCACCTATTTGCTATTAGCAATGATCATTCAGCTGCTCAGTGACTCCCAGCTGGCCTTGCAACAGTTGAAAGTGAGTATTTTCGATCTTCTTTTTAATCCGTTCAATTTTTTAATTGGGATTCTAACTTGTTAGCCATTGTTGCGTGTTCGGTTTTGAAGGCTGAGCATGAAATGATAGGCAGCACAAAGCACAAGGCTGAGCACTTGGACTGGGGTCATTATAAGCAGATGACATTTACACAGCATGTAAGTTTAAAATATGATATAGATATTGTTTCGTTTGTTTTTTTAATAAATTACAGTTTGTGTTTCATTGCCAATGGGAATCTAGTTTAATGGAGAAAGTGTGCCATTCTCAACCTCCATTAAACATATACATATGTTGCTGTCTGTTAAAGCAAATTGAAATAAGTTCCACTTTTTTGGACAAAATCATTTGAAAAACAAACTAAATTATATATATATTTTAAGGAGATAAAAGTGATCAACCTGATGTGATAGTTTTTTTTTAAGTTTGATTTACAGTGCTAGTCAAATATTTCCCTTTCTACTTATGACTCTTATCATAATATACATAAACTGCGATATTTCCCTTTCTACTTGTGACTGTTGCTGTTATCCAAATAGACCTAAACTGTGTTGTGATTTGCCTTTTAATGATAAAAGAAATTGACCACACCAACTTAATTCATCATGCATTAAGTGATTTAGACCATTAGAAACTTGAAAGCTCGGAATATATAGACGTTAACCAAAAGACTAATGAAATTTTACGGTACAGCTTATCTGATACATCACTGTAACACCATTGTATTGTACTCACTGTAAGATGAATTCTATTGTACATAGAAGGATAAGGTTTCAAATTATGAATTTCAGGTAATCAATGAGGCTTTACGCTATGGCAATGTAGTCAAATTTGTGCATAGAAAAGCATTGAAGGACATTAAATTCAAAGGTATTATTGTGTTTGAATTTTTGTTTAATGATGTGTTATTTTTCGAATCAGGGAATGATTTGATACTGATTTCCTTTTCCTTTTCAGAATTCCAAATTCCTGCGGGGTGGAAGGTGCTTCCAATGTTTGCAGGCGTGCATTTAGATGAATCTCTTTGTACAGATGCTTTGGAATTCAATCCTTGGAGATGGCAGGTCTGAAATCTTGATCATTTTTATAGCATATTTTATAATATAATTCTTTTATTATATATATAATTATACATGATTTGTTATTTTGCAGATGCAATCTACAAAACAATTTATGCCTTTTGGTGGAGGTCCAAGGCTTTGTCCAGGATATGAACTTGCAAAAGTGGAAATTGCTTTCTTCCTTCATCATTTAATTCTCAACTTCAGGTATATCTATCAATACTTCTTGGAAAAATGAAGTTATAAATAAGATTTTGTTTGAAATTATTATATCTAATTCATAATAAAATTCTACTCTAATGGCAGATGGAAAGTAGAAGAGCCAGATTCTGCTCGAGCATACCCATATGTGGAGTTTGAGAAAGGATTACCCATTGTCATGGAGCGTTTGATTTGAAAAACAAACTGCATATGTACCTAAATAATGTAAATTTAAATTCTAAGTTTTATATAACTTAGAATTTGAAAAATAATAGAAGTGTAATTTCAATATATTTGTAAAAGTTTGGAAGATAGTTACAGTTATAAAAATTTATATAATTTTATGGAATCTTCGATTTTTATTTTTATTTTTTAATGTTTATAAAAATAAGATTAGTTATGATGATGATTATGATAATTAACCTTTATTTAAATCAATTTTAATTTATAAAATTTTAAGAAAGAAAAATAAGTAACTATTTAGTTTGGTTTAAAATTCTATTTATGTGCTAAAAAACTTTGAAACTAGATTCCTAAATTACTACAATGAGAGATATAAAGTTGATTAATTTATTTGATTTTTTTCTTTTTAAATTTAAACATAAAATTTATTAAAATAAAATTATAAATATAGATATTTATAATTATTTATAAAATTTAAACAAATAAAAACATTTAAAAATATTATAATTAATAATATATATTCTGATATATTATTTGAATCTATTCATAATTGTAAATATGAAAATATGTGTTAAAACATTTATCTAACAAAATAATATGCAAGGGCTCACAATCTCCCAACCACTCCAGCTAAGCCACACACATATATATCAATTATTTTTCCATATAAAAAATTATATTTACTATTAATCATCAAAATATTTAAAATAAAAGTACAAACATGTTAAAACATAAAGCAAAGATTCCTTTTTAAATGGCTAAAAAAAATGTACACATATAAATATTACAATATAAACACTTAATTTAAATTCACTTTCTAATTACCCCGAAGGCTTATGTGGACTATCTATACTTTTTTCATTTATGGAGTGTACTATCTATATTGATTTTATGGGGGTCCCTCAAAATTCATAATTAATAATTATAAAAAATGGAAAATAACTCATGTCATAACACCACTTTGTGGTAGTGAGAGGAGGAATGAGAGTGGAGATCAGATCGAGAGAGTGAATCAGGGGAAGGGTTTTGTAAGTAGGAGCAGCGGGGGAGGGTTGCGTTACCCCCGTGGCAGTGCCATAGCGACGGCCACCACGGGGAGCCAGCCAGATGAGGCACGAGACAAAGAAATCGCTAGCAGCGAGGGTAGAGAGGCAGGAAACGAGAAGGGTAGGAGATATGGTCTGGGAGGATGCCTCCCCAAATCCCATTCCATCCTAGCCATCCAAATTAGATCTGACAAGATCAGTGGGGAGGTTGAGCTATGGAAGGAGAAGGCTCTCATTAGAAAATTTGTAGGGGTCTGGCCGCGAGAGAGAGATCTGGTCTGATGGATCAAGAGCATCTAGAACCCTAAAGGCCATTACAATCTACATTTGGGATTGAAGGGATTCTTTACTATTATCTTTTTCAATCATGAAGATCAGGATAGGGTTTTGGAGGGAGGGCCCTATTTTTTCTTTTCAAGAAGGTTGTATTTAAGACCGTGGAAGGGGAGATTCAACC
Source organism: Pseudotsuga menziesii (assembly GCA_001517045.1). Lineage (NCBI taxonomy): Eukaryota > Viridiplantae > Streptophyta > Pinopsida > Pinales > Pinaceae > Pseudotsuga > Pseudotsuga menziesii. The sequence continues at coordinate 62,492 of LPNX010017309.1, forward strand.
CAGAAACAGAAGACATGGTGGTTGCTCCGGTATGGATCAGGCTATTTTCCCTTCCCTGTGAGTACTGGGATCTAGAAATTTCGCATGACATTGGAAATACTTTAGGGGAATTTGTTAAGGTTACGGAGCAAACCAAGCAACAAAGGTATACAAGTTTTGCTCGTATCTGCGTATAAATGGATCTATCGAAAGATCTGCCATAGGTGATCAACTGAATTGGGAGGAATCAGAATGGATCCAGACAATTGACTATGAAAAGCTCCCATTTTAGTGTAGACAATGCCATGAATATGGGCATTTTGGTAGGAATTGTCCACAAATGCTCCAAGAATCCCCCAGCTCTAAACGACCCCAAGAGGGGGACAAGGATGCAGAAGGATTTACACAAGTAAGGAGTAAGTGAAAGACCAAGATGGGGAAGCACCCGCAAGCGGTCAAGGAGAATCAGGGGAAGGTATCCACCAGCAAGAATTCGTTTCAAATCATGGAGAAGAAGGACGAGGACTCAGCTGAGGAGAGAGATACAACAAAAAAAATAGATAAAAAGGTTGAGGAAGTGACGATGGAGTTGTGCAATAGTGAAGAACAGGAAGTACGGGTGGAGGAGATGGATGAAGACGATGTGGAGGAGATGGAGCTTGGTGAGCTTGATATGGATGCAATCGAAAAGGAATGCAACAAGAAGGGAAAAGGATATGTCTCTAGAAGGTAACTGTAACTGCTACAGGAAGTAATCATTAAAACCAAAGCACATCAACTATTGGATATTGCTCCGGATTCTTAGAAAGGGGGGAAAATAAAATCCTCAAAAGAAGATCTAAAAAGAGGAAGGAAAACAAATAAGCAGAGGATTGCAGAGTTAGGAGTTAAGCTCATAGAATATGGCCAATATCCGATGATAAGGGCAGAATTCTATGAAGTAAACAAGGTTAGTCAATTAAGATAGTATCCTGGAACATTAGGGGGTGCAACCACCCGAGGAAAGTGAAAACCTTAACTAGAAAGGTCCAACAGGAAAAGCCGAATGTTTGTTTGTTGCAAGAATCTAAATGTAGTTCAAAAGTTATGGAAATGCTAAGACATAAAATATGGAAAGGGAGCAAGGTTATGGCAATAGATGTTTCTAGAATGGCAAGAGGTCTCGACGTTTTATGGCATCTAGATCTCGTAGACCTAACGGAATGGAGAGCGAATAATTTTTCCTTGATGGCTAACTTCAATCCTTGGAATCAAGAGCAAAGGGAACCATGGTGAATGTTTATGGTCCAAGCACCTATCCCCAGAAGCAAGTCTTTTTGTACTCTCTAAAGTGTTTGAAAGGGCTTGCTAGGGAAGGAACTTGGATCATTGAAAGGGATTTTAACCTGATCACCTCACTAAGGGAAAAAAAGGGAGGAAGGAGAACCTTGGACAGACACCAAGAAGAGTTCAAGGACTTGCTAGTTAGTAGTCCTCTCATTGACCTCAAAACAGGAGATGGGTGGTACACCCAAAACAACAAGCGTGGGGGAGTGTATATTGTGGCTTCCAGAACTAACGGATTCTTAGTTAGTGAGAACATTATCAGGGGAATAGGGGAAATAAGTGCCAGTGTCCTTTCGACAGCTGGATAGGACCATTGGCCCATTAGTGTCAACTGGGACTGGTCCTCCGTGATGTTCAGCAAACCTTTTCGGTTTGAACAATTCTGGTTGGAACATGTCAAATTTAAAGATAAGGTGGAACGGTCATGGAAGGAACTGGTCCCTCCTACAAGAGCTGGGATGTACCGCTTCCAGCAAAATTTGAAAGTCCTCAAATCCAAAATACGCACATGGAACAAGGAAGAATTTGGGAACATTTTTGAAGATAAGAGGAGGCTGATTGAGGAGATCGAGAATCTCAACCAGAGAGGAATGGAGGGTGGGTGGTATGAGGACATGAAGGGGAGGGATAAAGACCTGCTTTTCTGGCTAGAGGCCAAGGAAAAATAGGAGGAATTTTTCTGGAGACAGAAATCTAGGAACAAATGGTTGCAAGAGGGAGAGAAGAATACAAAGTTCTTCCACAACTCGATCGTCCAGAACAGACATAGATCGAAAATCCACAAACTTAAGAAGGTGAATGGAAATCAGGTACAGTATAGAGGTGAGATTGAGAAATAACTGGTCAACCACTTTGAGAAAATAATGACGGAATACAAAAGAGATAGAAGGTAGGACATAGAGAGGATCACCAGACTTATCCCTAAGGTGATTACTAAAGAGCATAATGAACAATTTCTCAAGCTTGTGTCTATGCAAGAGGTGGAGTAGGCAGTAAACTAGATGGATCTGGGGAAAGCTTCAAGCCCAGATGGTTTTACCACTTATTTCTTCCACTTCTTCTGGGATTTGATTAAAGAGGAAGTTCTGGAAATAGTGGAAGAATCAAGATGTAGTAGATATATTCTAAAGGACTTCAATGCCACTTTCAAAACCCTGATTCCAAAAGGAGAAGGAGCTAACACTCGAGGTAAATTCAGACCCATTGCTCTATGCAATGTTATTTATAAAATCATAACCAAGGTGATAGCTAATAGATTAAATCCAGTCCTCCCCAACCTGATCATCTCTAAACAATTAAGCTTTGTGGAAGGGCGACAAATCCTGAATTGGATCCTTTTGGTTCATGAGGCTATCCATTCTCTTAAAGTGTCCAAGAAACTGGGTATGCTGATAAAATTGGATATTGCCAAGGAATATGATTAAATCAGTTGGAAATACATGGAAAAGATGTTGGAGGCCTTTGATTTTTAGGAGGAGTGGGTGTCGTGGGTAATGAATCTGGCCACTACCCCTTTCTTATTGATTCTTCTGAATGGCTCTCCGACTAGACTTTTCAATCCTTCCCAAGGAATCAGACAAGGTGATCCCCTATCTCCTTTCCTTTTCATTCTAATGGCGGAAGGATTAAGAAAACTCATCCAAGACCAATATTCCAGGAGTGAGATTTGTGGTCTTCAGCTCCATGAGGGAGTGGAAAAACAAAACGCACCAGCAATTAGTGGATGACACGATGCCTATGGGGCACTCGTCAGTCCAAGAGGCGTGAGCTTTTAAGCAAAGTCTAAAATTGTTTGCAAAGGTTTCAGGTCTTGCAGTTAATGCGGATAAATATCAGGTTTTCTTCCTAAACATAGCTCATGTGGTTCAAAGGAACATTGTGAGGATTTTGGGCTTCACCAAGGGATCCTTCCCCTCTAAATATCTAGGGGCTCCCTTAGGGGTCAGTCCCATAAAAAAGGTGTCTTGGCAGGATTTATTGGATAAAATGAGGAGAATATTGTCGAGATTCATCATTAGCCCTCTGAATCTTCCCAGTAGGTTTAAGGCTCATCAAATTTGTGCTTTAAGCAATGCCAATCTACCTTTTCTTGGTTCTAGCGGCTCCGAAATCTGTAATTAAGGAAATCAAGAGTATTCAGAGAAACTTTTTATGGGGAGGAAGGGAAGCAAAGTCTAAATTTTCTTAGTTGGGTGGGATAAGATATGTTTCCACAAGTTGAGAGGAGGACTGGGTCTTAGGGACCCCTAAGTTATGAGCAAAGTCCAAGGAGCCAAAATATGGTGGTGATGGTGTAACTAATCGAGGGAACCCTAGGAAAATATGTGGCATGGAAAATATGCTGGGGAAAATCAAAGGCTCAGTTGATTAGGTATAACGAGGAGAGGTAGGGTTCACACATATGGATGAAAGCTCAAGCAGCCTGAAAAATCGTGCAGGAGCACAGTTTCTAGGAAATCTGCAATGGGGAGACTATTATTTTCTAGGATGATGTGTGGAACCAATTCCCCAAGCTGGGAGAAGATACCAGATGGATGAACATCCGAATCAAAGGGAGGGAGGAAGGCAGGATCAAAGTAAGTTAGTATTGGGAAGCCCCAGCCGAGGGAGATCAAATACTATGGATGATCTAGGAAAGAGGGGAGGGTCTCATTTCTGAAGAGGATATCCAATCCTTTCAAGCGAAGTTTCAAGAGATATTTATCCATGTCAACACATGCTAGGACATATTGCGGTGGGGATATAAACATAAAGGTATGTTTAGAGTAAAAGAGGCCTATGAAATTCAAACTCGCAATAGTGGGGAGGAGGATGGAATCTAGAAAAATATTTGGGATACTAATCCTTGGCCAAAGGTGGTTTTTTTTTGTTAGTTGGTGGTTAAATGGGGGATTCTTATAGGAGAAAACCTTAGACGATGGGGGATCCAAGGGCCATCCCTTTTTGTTCTTTTCCTAAATAGAAAGGAAAGTATGGGCCACCTGTTAGATAGTTTCCCCTTTTCATCTTCAATCTAGGATAGAGGTGCCATGATTTTTCAAAGGGATGACTGGAGTAAGGATCAACATGGACAATCGCTAAGAGAGTGGAACCCGAAAGATTTTAAAAACACCATCCTAAGATCCCTATGGAAAATGTTCCAAGGATTTGTGATGTGGAGTGTTTGGAAGGAACGAAATAACTGTATCTCTCGAGAAAAAAAACACAGTGTAGAGGAGGTGTGGAAAAAAATAGTGATGAACAACCTTGAAACTCTAAAAATAGGCAGTGGAGTGAACAAGATAAGGAGATGTTGGAGGGAGAAGAGCATATTGTGAATGTGTGGGGCCTAGAAAGAAGCAAATGAGATGGTTTTAAATAGAAGATCAAAGTCTGTCGACCACCTAGCCCAAATCTATGGTCTCCTCTACCTGCGTAGGTTTTCAAAGTGAATTTCGACAATGCGGCCAAAGGCAACCTGGGAGCACTAGGATTTGGAGGAGTCTACAGAAATGACAAGGAGGAAATTTTGAACCTATACTTTGGTAACATTGGCCAAGACACCAACAATTCAACATAATTAGAAGGTCTGCTTCAGGGGATTAAGATATCAATTAGAGAAGGATGGATTCCTGTCATTGTGGAGGGAGACTCCTAGATTTTAATTCAAATGGACAAGAAATTAGCCAATAGTAAGTCCACAGAGCAGACTTTGTCTAGTTGGCGGCTTTCCAGCAGGATGGATTCTCTTCATGTCCTAGTCAGGACCCACAATTCAATCTCCTTTTCCCACATCAGACGTGATGCAAACAGAGTGGTGGACCTGCTAGACAACGTGGGTACGGAGTAGGGAAGGAGGCATACGTTGGGCACCATCGATGACTTCCAAGGGGAGAGGTGGGCCCACATGTGCATCCATATCACTGCCAATGATGTCGCTACAGGAAGAGAGGTGGCAGATCACAATCAAAGGGTACATACAGAGGACAGGAGGCAGAGGGAGATCTATGAGGTGGAAAAAAATAGAGCCGTCTGATCATGCAGGAAATGATAGATCCACCTCAAGTCATTACCGATTTTAGTAATGCAGGGTACAGAAAATTATGTGAGCATAATGAAAAGATGGATCTGCACTAGGAGTGAGCTCAAGCCTCTTAATTCATAATGATGCCAAATTTAGTGCTTGGTATGGCTGAAGAGGAGAGAAAGATATGGAAGGAGAAATGATTGTACAACCCTTTTATGGAAATAATGACGGAAAGGTCTTCATATCCGACGGTAGTGATCACCTTCACCATTCGTTCTCAACGTGATGATTATTATCATTATGTTCTAGTGGAGGTTATTCTTTGTAAAAAAGAGAGGGGTGGTTGCTCTGCTGTCGGAATTTAGTTATTTTGCAGTGGGATTCCTGGGCGGTGGTACAATATGGCTCCCAAAAGCACATTAACTGTGGATTCTGGGGAGGAGGAGGCTAATGCCAGTCACAGGGGAAAGGGAAAAGGGGTGGGAGAGAGGGGAAGTTTCAAGGGCCGAGTTACTCGTGCCCAATCTCACGCTCAAGATGCGACCATCTTCTTCAAGGACCGCATCCTGCTGGAGGTTCGGTAGGAAATTGAGGTTGTGGAGATGCATCTTTGGAAGGAGGTCTATTCGGCCCCTATTGAAGATATTCAAAGGGAAGTGGAGGAGTGGGTGGTCGACCCTAGAACCATGGCTGGCAGAGCTGCTGTTTATGAAAAAATGGTGATGCGGCACTGGGTTATGAAGAATTTTCTCTCTCATGTGATTATGAGCAATGCTCCCAAGAAGGAGGGCAGCGAGGAACTGACGCGGGCCTGGAAAGAGCACAATGCAGACTGTAAGTTAATGCACCACAAAATTGATATAATGGCCTCCAAGATGGCGATTCAGTTATGTCATTCACGGATGCATGGTGCGGAGACAGGAGGCTTAGGAAAGACTGCGGGGTCGAGAGGAAAGGAAAAGCTTGGGGATAATGCCACTCTGCAGAAAATGGGAGGACCTCAGCAACCCGAAGGGGCCAAGTCGACTGCTGCTGCTCGCTCCAGTCCAAGTTACCAGTCTCATTTCTAGGTTTGAGGCTCTTGCTAAGAATGATGTTTTCCTAATAGTTATAGCTATTCTAATGCTCAAGTCTAGTAGTAGTAGTTTCTTATTTCAACTGAAGAATAGGATGTATATGCAACCCATGGGGCTATGCTCTAAACAAACTAGTTTTTTGGACAAGTCTGTAAAGCCGATGAGGGATGGGGATGACGAAACTCTGCTTTTTTTAGCGTTATGTATGTTCTGATATTGAATTAATACAATAGTTTATTTACAAAGAAAAAACACCACTTTGTGGTAGTTGAAAAAAAAAGAACTCACGTGATAACTGAACTTAATGGCATTGTAATGTGTAGTCCATTTGACAATGGAACTCCATCTAAGAGATAGAAGTGGAGTTAATGTACACAAGGTTTAGTCAAGCTATATTTTATAGCTGGGTGTTGAAGCAATGTGTAATTCAAGTGACAATCAAATTCCTAATAAACTCCTCTCAACTCCTAATAAATTCTCGGAACTCATGTGATAATTGCACTTAGTGACATGGTAATGTGTAGCTCATATGAGAGTACTCTATCTAGCAATTGAGAGTAAGAATTAATGTGCATAAGGCTTAGTAGAACTCCATTTGGAAGTTAGGAGTGTAGATAAGAGTGAAGTGTTATATTAAGTGCAATAAATTTATATTAACTTTTAAATTAACTATTAAATAAAACTATTAATTTAACTCCAATGGTGATACAACTATGAGCTTAACTCTAATGATGATACAACTATGAGCTTAACTTCAACTATGATCTTAACAACCACAAATTAAGTAACTTTGTTATATTAGATTAACTATTAAATACAAGTAATTGATATGTTCTTTAGAAAAAAATCATTAAAAAAATTATCAATAAGTTAAATATATGCATGTCAACTTATTAAAACATATTAATCTTATTAATATAGTTATTACTAATATATTATAAAATATATAACATTAATTAAATTATTCTAAATACAATTATAATATTAATTAAATTATTCTAAATTTAAATTATTTATCATACTCTATATTTCAAGATAAGTTTTAACATGAAAAAGCACCATATTATCCAAAAATTTAACAAAATTTTCATTCTAAAATGGGTGAAACCAGTCAAAACCCATAGTAACTAAATTGTAAACCTCCATTCACCTTCGTAATTTAGTCAACGCCCATGGTTTATGTAATAATCCTTTGTGGTTTTATAATTGTTCTATAATGAAAAGCCAGTATCTTGTACATAAATCTGACACAATTTCCATTATAAATTGGGTGAAAACATTAGGCTATGGACTGAATTAGTCAATTAGTAAACGCCCATAGTGACTTCGTAATTTAGTCAACGCCCATGGTTTATGCAATAATCCTTTGTGGTTTTATAAATGTATTATACCAGCTATAAAATTTGTTAAATTTAAATTAAATTTATAATGAATAACTTTACTGAACAAAATTTAATATAGTTTCGTGATATGATTAAAACCACCGCGTTTAAAATCTCGAAGCATTCAATACATTATTCGCCAAGTGTAATCAATTCACTGTGAAATGGAAAATCATACTTGTCAACAAGTCTTTATGCACTCCGTTGATTTTAAAACACCATCAAAATATACCAAGCTTATCATAATCGAAGACGACTTACAAAAATGCATGCTCAAGGACCAGCAATTTATATGTTTTAATTGCTTTATTAAGTGAGTGGAATGACAACGCATACTTCAATTTAGACTTTTGATGAACGATTCGTATTTACATTAAATTTAAAAAAATATTAATTTTTTTAAATATGAGAAAATTTTAAAGGATTAAATTGCTTTTAAATTTTATAAAAACTAAAATGTATATTCGAATGAATATTTGAAATTTTAAAATGAATAAATTTTTTAATTTTTTCTAAATAATCAATTTACATTAATCTAAATAATCTAAAGAGTATGATGGTTTATAAAATGCATATCCATGCTTATACTATTGTAAATTGACTATATATTATGATTGAGAATTTTTGTTTGGAAATGGCTAAAAAAATTTAAAGATATTGATGGAATTGTAAATATAAGTTGTTGAGTTTGAACAATCTAAATGTAACAAAGAGAATTTGCTAATTATATTTATCTAGAAAAAAATGAAATGTTATCAACAAACAAATTATGATGTGAACAAAGATTATATGACCAAATTATAATAATGGTAGCTAAAAAAAGTCCAAAATATAAAATGCTTAGTCAACTTTTATATATAGATCGTGCAACTAATTGTAGTGGACCCTATGCTACTAGTGTGACTGTCTGCTTAGAAACCCACATGTACATGTGCGACGTTTCACTCGAAAGCCATGCGATAGTCAAAACAACAAGAACTCTTTTTTCTGTCGCGCATTCAAGGCTCATAACGTCTCTCTTGGCTCCAAAATTTGAACTAGACTTCTCGCATGCTTCGGAGCATTCAATAGCCCCCTTCATGTACTTGAAGAGCTAGTTCAAGGGAAAGGGTGTTCACATTTGGATTGCATGTTCCTTGGCCTCCATTTGGCCTGTTGGAATATATTAAACCCACTTATAACTTAGGATGAAATAATTAATCATTATTTGATTAATTATTCACCCACTAGCTTAATTAGTTGCCATCCACTTGCACCTTAAAGTCAATACATGCCATCTATATCCCAGGAATGCTTTATTTCTAAATCTGAGTTGATCTTAGCCACCTTTTGACCATCCAGAAATAGTATACAACACATTACAGCAGATTCTGCTTTTCCAGCTTTTCTATGGATAAGATAAAAGCTAGTCAACTAGGAAACTGGTAGCTTTTGTTTCCAACCCATACTCCATTAGTTTTTCTCCATTTTCTAGGATTAGCATGTTTTTCCATCTCCCTTGACAACTCACTCATGCTTTTGCCAATTCGTGAGGTCGTTGATAGATTTGGGAAGTGCTTTAGCCACCTATGGGGGTTTTCTATATTTTGGTAAGTCAGCCTTTTTGAGCTTTATGAGTTGTCTCCATACAACTCGATTTTCCTATGAGGGATCTACTATTTATGTACACTATTATTCATCATTATTCAATGGAAGGATACACACCAATAATCATCTCTTCATTCATGTGATTCAGTCGCTTTTCTTCTCTCTATTTTTCTTGTGTATGCTTGTGAGAATTATTAGTAGCAAGATCTATTTATTGTGCTTCTTCTTAGCATCATTGCTCATAGAATTGATTTATTATTTCTACATGGTATCAGAGCTACATGGAGCACAACCTTGCCATCTTCTACATGGTATCAAAGTAGCAAGGTTGATCAAGTTCTATAGAGTTGAGGTGCGCATCTAGTCTCCTATCCCTCTCTGAAGAAGAGCTTGTCTAGCTTACAAGATTTTCTCCTAGTTTTGTTTTGCAAGTTGCAGAGAGTATCTCCTAGAGCATATCAACAACTTCAATATGGATTCAAAAGTTCCTCTACTATCTCCTTTCAACTATGTTGATTGGAAGCCAAAGATGAGCGCATACTTGAAGAGGCAATGTCTCTTTGATGTCTCCATTGGTGCATTGAGCGAACCCGAGTCTTATGAAGAGAAGAATTATTGGCTAAATAATTGTGATAGAGCTTATGGAATTATGTGTTTGGGAATGTCTCCAAATATACATCATCTCATAGATTCTGCTGAGTATCCATTTGAGCTTTGGAAAAAACTGGACAAAGCTTTTGGTTTGTAGGAAATAGAAGATTAAGCATGGAGTGAACCCAACATCTCCTCCTTTTCTCTCTCTCAAGATTTCTTGGCCTCTACATTCTTTGATGAAGTTGAACATGATGAAGAAGTTTCTCATATAGTTCATGTTGCTTGTACTCTCCTTGATTTGAATGCTTCCTCTTTCAATGAAGAAACAAATATTGAAGAGACATCTTTTTCTGTGTCTCTTGAAGGTGATTTTTCTTCTTGTGATACTATTGATGAAAAGAAGTAACATATGGAGCTGATATTGATATTGATGATGATACTATCACCTATTCATTTTTCTCAAAATCTCCTATCTTAGATTATGAGATCTATGTGCTTGATTCTTCACACTTTGTGCATACCTATCTCATTGATGGTGCACAACCCAATGATTTCCAGGATTTTTTCTTAGCCAAATCAAGCCTTATTTGTGTCATACCACTTACCTTATTTGATCTCATGTGCTTCAGCATTTCCTCCTTTGTTCTTGGCATCAATACTTAGATCGTTCTTGAAGATTTTGAACATCTTGTTATTTCCTCCTTTCATACAGAGGATTCATTTCCAGTGTATTCCCATGAGTCTACTGATATGATTATATGTGATCCTTTGGATTCTGATTTAGAAGCATATTTGTAGGTTGATACACATATCATACCACCATCCATACCATCTACCATACCTATGAATAATCCTAAGACTATACAAATCCCAAGTTCACTAGTTGATTCTTCATTGGTGTCTTATGCAGTGATATTTATCTTACATGGTTTGAAGTATTTCCTATCTTTCAGTGGCTGGTTATCCATGTCCTTAGTCATATTTGGACTGATATTAAACATGTTTGGATATGTTCTAAACACTTATGGTTCAGAGCTTATGCCCATCCATCATTCATATTTTTACACCTATCAGTTTTCCCCAGTTGCTCATAGTTTTCCTAGTCTAGCCCTATATCCTCATGGAGCCATTTAAGCCTTTGTCTTTGCTATTCCATATGCTAATATTTATGATATATCAGAGTTTTATCAGCCTCATATCAGATCTCGAAAGGTGCTACATCAGATTGAAATATTGACATGTGATTCACATCACAATTTTGTAGCTATTCAGGGAATTGGGTGTGAAATAATTTGCCTTAATTTTTGTACTCTTTGGAAAGGAGTATGCACATATATCTTTTCCATTTTAGATTATGTTTGCAGATTAGAGTTTGACAGTAGCAAGAAGAATTCAGATAATGCTCCTACTTCTTCAGATGATGAGATACAAGGAGTCTCTCCTCTTCCATCTTGCAAGTTCTACACTCGAGCGCATGATCATGGAGTTCATGATTTCTTCAACAAGTCTTCCATCTAGAAGCAGTTCACTCAGCTCATTCAAGTGAAGATAAGGATATGTTGAAGACATATTATTTCAAAATTTTGTTCCTTTTCCTTTCTTGAGGGAGGATTTTCCCCATGTGGTTTTGCCTCTTTCCTCACTTTTTTGGACATAATAATTGTTAAAGGGTGACCATAGCCTTGTTACTGGGCCCTATATGCATCTATATATTTTTGTCATACCATCATAAATTCAGACTTATAGGGGGGTGTTGGAATATATTAAACCTTGATCTAGGAGGATATTGGTGGCCATCCACCTATTCCACTTGGACCCCCATCATTTTTTCTTTCAGTTTTCCAGTTTCCTTAATTGAAGCACAATTTACTATTTTTGGTAGTTTTCAGGTCCTAAACTTCCAGAGCCATTTTGAGGCCCTAAACGACATTTTTTTGGTATTGAATGGTCTTTATGGATGTATTCCTTAAACAAATATTTCTAACGATGTATCATGTGAGTCAAACAAAGGTAGTATGCTAAAGTTACAACCCCGAGAAATTGATGTACCAAGTTACCCAACGGGGCCCACATTCTAGCGTTTCACCTCTTAGGGTTAGGTTTTTGGATGTGTAGGGTTTCCATTGTTTCTCAATAATATATAGGACTTCAAGGCTCATTGTAACACAGAGTTCAGAGGCATGTATCCACCACATCTCTTCTCAGAGATAAGCTACCAACACTCTAGCTAGTTTATTTCCATTATGTATGTAAACCAGTTTCAGTTACTGATTAATGAAATGAAGTGTTATTTCTGCTACATATTTGTTTCTATGGTTATTTGTGTATTTTGTTGCATTCCTGCATAAATCTGGATCAGTGGTATTAGAGCAATCTGCTCTTTATCGATCCTTCTTTGCATGTCCCCAACGAGGGTGGGGTATAAAGAGTTAGGGCTCAATCTAGTTGAACCTTTGCAAGATCAGCCTGGCAAATCCCGATGGCCACCCATGGGGGATGAAAAGAAAGATGAGGGCACAGAATATCCTATCAAAATTTTTCTCGAGGAGGCCCTTGAAAAACAAAGGAACGAAATAATGGATAACTTTGCCCAGATCCTTCAACAACTTTCCACTAGCGGCGCGTCTACATCTAGTAGCCACTCTGTTCTCGGCCGTACCCACTTGGACTTCTTTCCAAGATGCCATAAACAGACAATATTATCCAGTGGGGAGCTATGAGGACAAGTCCATACAATGGACTACACTACGACAACAAAGAGATCAATATGTACATGAGCTGGAAAATCTATTCCATACCCTGCACACCAAGTTGGGTATCAAAGATTCAAAGAAACATTTGGTACTGAAGTACCACAGTTGTCTGCACAGATACATTCAAGAGGAAATGGAGTTTCTCGACATCTCCTCGCTTGGTACGGCATATTGGTATGCTACCAAAATTGAGCAAAAATTCAAACAGAAAAAGCGAGACTTTGGATCTGTGAATTAGAAGCAAGGGAAAGGTGCCCCCAAACCGTAGAACCAAGGACATAGCCAAGGCATGGCGACTCAAGAAAACTTGCCAAATCTGCAAGCAAAGAGAAACACTACAAAACCGAAGAAGAAAGCAGGAAAATGGTGTGAGTTCCATAAGAGCCCCACTCACAACACAAGTGAGTGTCGGACCAAGTAGTCACTGGTGGCTGAGATAAAGGCTTATGAATCAGATGCATATTCTGACACTGAATCAGAACCTAAGAAGGAGAATGACAGAGGGAAGAATATTATCGATGTAGAACCCAACGCCACCGTTGCCACCATGAAGATCCAAAAGGAAGAACCAGAAGATTCAGAGGAGGAGGAGCATCTTTTCCACTCCCAGATGTGGGAAAGGGTTCCCCGCTATAGTTCATTGTTGACAGTGGGAGCCAAAAGAATCTGATTTCAGCATAGGTCATGAAGCGGTTGGGTTTGTCGACCACAACACACCTGCAGCCGTACACCATCGGGTGGCTTCACCAAGGACGGGATCTTTGCATCAGCCAGCAATGCCACCTTCCCTACAGCATCAAGCCCTTCACCGATGAGGTATTATGTGATATTGCTCCTCTTGATATTTTTGATGTATTATTAGGTCAACCATACTTATGGAAGGGACATGCTGTGTATGAGTCCCGACCTCATGTTGTTATTATTACTTTGGGAAATAATTTGTATAGGATACCAGAGGTTATTGCAAAACAATGTAGTAAGCTCATTTCCAAAACCGGGAAGTTTGTTTTCTTGATGATTCACCCCTAGGGAAAGAAGAAGATCATGGCCACGACCTCCAGACAGGGTTCCTCTGCACGACAAAAAAAAATGGACAAGGTCATGGAGGAGTACTGGGACATATTCACCTCACCCACCAGGGTGCCTCTCCATTGTCAAGTCGAGCACCCCATCGATCTGACCCCAGGTGCACCGCTTCCCAATGGATTGATCTATCGATGCTATGTTCTGGAGAATGATGAAATCAAGAGGAAAATTTAGGATCTTCTACAAAAGGGTCACATCTGGCCTGGTTCATCGCCCTATGGGAGCCCGATCATGTTGGTACAAAAAAAGGATGGGACTTGGAGACTTTGTATTGACTACCGAGCGCTGAACAATATCACTGTCCAAAATAGGTACCCGATCCCATGGATTGATGACCTCTTGGACTAGCTTAAAGGGGTGAAATATTTTAGCAAGATCGACTTAAATTCTAGGTATCACTAGGTAGCGATCAAACTAACCGATGTGTGGAAGACTGCCTTCAAAGCCAAGGAGGGATTTTTCGAATGGTTGGTCATGCCTTTCGGGATGACGAATGCTCCTACAATCTTCATGAGACTGATGGACGACATCTTGTGGCCATTCACCAACTCATTTTTAGTAGTGTACTTGGATGACATCAAGATATTCAGCTAGACTTGGGAAGAGCACCTCCACCACATCCGATAGGTCCTCCAAACACTGCCGCAACACAAGTTGTGTGCCAATTTGGACAAGTGCACTTTTGGCATGACCCAGGTTTAGTATCTGGGATACATTATTGATGAGTGTGGGGTACATGTGGATTCAACCAAGATCCAAGTCATTCAGGATTGGCCAGCCCCAACTAATCTAATAGAGCTTCGTAGATTTCTAGGCCTTGCTAATTTCTACCATAGATTCATGTTGGGATTCTCTCATATCACTTGGCCCTTGAGTCAAGTCACCAAGGGAGGAGAGAAAGCAAAATTATTTTGGTTGAAAAATCAACAGAAGGTGTTTGCAGAATTGAAACATCGCCTTTATTGTGCCCCAGTGCTCACATTACCAGACTTGTAACAACCATTTGAGATCGAGATAGATGCCTTTGACTATGCTATTGGGGAAATCCTTACTCAACAAGGGCATCCAGTTGCATATCACAGTGAGACACTGTCTGACACAATCCGCAAATATCCCACTTATGACAAAGAGATGTATTCCATTGTATAGGATTGCTGACAATGGAAGCATTACATTTTGGGGAAGGAAACAATTATCCACACAGACCACTGACCCCTGCAGTTCATACAGACACACAGGAAGTTACAGAATGATTTCCATCAGAAGTGGTCCACATATCTACAATCGTTTCATTTAAACATCAAGTACAAGAAGGGAAGCACCAATAATGTTGCAGACTACCTCAGCCGACCACTGATCGTGGCGATAACCACCGTGCTCAACTCTTATGGGCACGAGACTTCTGATTGGCCGCTTCTCTACAAGAGCGATCCAGAATTCAGCCGCACATACTAGACACTCTTGGAGGGAAACCAAGTTCCAAAATTTCACGTCCAAGATGTACTACTATGTCACATGGGACACCTTTGTGTTCCTTCAAGCGAGCATGCCAAGATGATTTGGGAAGTGCACTACAGTCGGGTCACTAGGAATTTTGGGGTCGAGAAAACAGTGGCAGTACTGCAGAATTATTTCTATTGGTTGAAACTTTGATAGGATATCGGGAAATACATACGATCCTACACTGCCTGCGCCATTGCCAAACCATCCATCAAGAAGCAAGGCCTCTATACTCCATTACCTAACCCTAGTCGACCTTGGGAATCCATCTCTATGGATTACATGTCGATCCTTCCTTCTACTAAGCATGGCAATGACTGTGTGTATGTGGTCGTTGACAAATTCCCAAAGATGGCCATAATGGCGACATGCAAGAAGAATATCACAGTAGAAGCCACTGCTAAACTCTTCTTTGAATGGGTGTGGGTACACTTTGGGATCCCACAGTTTATAATCTCAGATCGGAACAGCAGGTTACTTAGTACATTCTAGTCTAGCCTATGGTCAATGCTAGACACCAAGCTCACAAAGTCCACAACTTTCCATCCCCAGACTGATGGTTAGATAGAGGTCGTCAACAGGATGATCATACACATTTTGCGCATGTACAAATCAAAGCATCCATGCACATGGGATGAGAGCATCCCCTATGTACAACACAGCTATAACCGGGCCCTCCATAGCTCAACCAACCACATCCCCTTTCAGGTGGGCTTGGGATTCCAGCCACTATGTCCCATTGACGTAGCCATGCCATTTGCAACTACTCAGGCTTATTCAACTCATATCCAGTCTGAAGTTTCCAAGGCGAACAGCTTCATTGACCGCATTCAACACATTCTCCAATAGGTTCATGACATATTGGACAGATCCAATGCTAAGTACAAGCATCGACATGATCAGCATCAGGTGCAACACAAATTCTAGGTGGGCGACAAAGTGTGGCTACATTTGTAGAAGGAGCGCCTCACTGGACTTCACCACAAGCTTCACCCGCTCCAATATGGGCCATACACCATCACCAAGGCTATCGAAGAAAATTCCTTCGAGCTCAGTATTCCACCATTCCTTGGTCTGCACCCAGTGTTCAATGTGGACCGCCTTCAACCCTACTTCCCACCTCTACTGGACACATCAAATGTGGAAAAATAAATCACACCAATAGAGTTAAACCCTGACTACATGGAACAAGCCAAAACTAATCAAATTATGGACACACATATCAAGAACACCCACCAACAGAAGATCCAACTATATTGAGTTGTCAAAGCAGGCTAACTCCTTCACCAGGGAAAGTGGCTCACCAGGGACCAAGTTCAACAAAAGTTTCCTAATCTCATGGAGGAACTCAAAGAAATGGGGAAAATTTATTCCTAAGGGGGGAGGAATGATCCAGGGGGATATTGGTTTCCATCCACCTATTCCACTTGGACCCCCACCATAGTTTCTTTCAGTTTTCCAGTTTCCTTAATTGAAGCACAATTTACTATTTTTGGTAGTTTTCGGGTCCTAAACTTCCAGAGTCGTTTTGAGGCCTTAAACAACATTTTTTTGGCATCAAATGGTCTTTATGGATGTATTCCTGAAACATATATTTCTAACGATGTATCATGCGCGTCAAACGGAGGTAGTATGCTAAAGTTACGACCCCGAGAAATTGATGTACCAAGTTACCCAACGGGGCCCACATTCTGGCGTTTCACCTCTTAGGGTTAGGTTTTTGGATGTGTAAGTTTTCCATTGTTCCTCAATAATATATAGGCCTTCGATCCTCATTGTAACACAGAGTTCAGAGGCATGTATTCATCACATCTCTTCTCAGAGATAAGCTACCAACACTCTAGCTAGTTTATTTCCATTATGTATGTAAACCAGTTTCAGTTACTGATTAATGAAATGAAGTGTTATTTCCACTGCATATTTGTTTCTATGATTATTTTGTTGTGTTCTTGCATAAATCCGGATCAAACCCACTCATAACTTAGGATAAAATAATTAATCATTATTTGATTAATTATTCACGCACTAGCTTAATTAGTTGGCATCCACTTGCACCTTAAAGTCAATACATGCCATCTATATCCCAGGAATGATTTATTTATAAATCTAGGTTGATCTTGACCACCTTTTGACCATCCAGAAATAGTATACAACACATTACAGTAGATTTTGTTTTATTTTGTTTTTCCATCTTTTCTGTGGATAAGATAAAAGCTAGTCAACTAGGAAACTGACAACTTTTGTTTCCAACCCATCCTCTATTAGTTTTTCTCCATTTTCTAGGATTATCATGTTTTTCCATCTCCCTTGAGAACTCACTCATGCTTTTTCCAATTCGTGAGGTCCTTGATAAGGTTTGGGAAATTCTTTAGCCACCTACGGGGGTTTGCTATATTTTGGTAAGTCATTTTTTTTTAGCTTTATGAGTTGTCTCCATACAACTCGATTTTCCTATGAGGGATGTACTATTTATGTACACTATTATTCATCATTATTCAATGGAGGGATACACACCAATATTCATCTCTTCATTCATGGGATTCAGTCTCTTTTCTTCTCTCTATTTTTCCTGTGTATGCTTGTGAGAATTCTTAGTAGCAAGATCTATTTCCTGTGCTTATTTTTAGCATAATTTCTCATAGAATTGACCTATTATTTTACATGGACTATTAAAGGAAACCATGGGCATGCATTCTATAGGAGAAAATGACAACAAATTTATGTTGTAAGAATTGCATTGAGAGCTCATCTGTCAGTCCAATTCTTACCTCAAGTTGGCATGCAAAATATCCCTTTCTTTCTTCCTCTAAGAAACAAGTGTTTCTTCATTGTTCTATTGTTATCATGAATTATGCAATCAGTGCGGACATTGTTTGTTCCTCTACCCTACAACATACAAGTATAGAACAAAAAAACACAACAGTATATCCTTTCCTTAAGTAATTAATTAACGACATGAAATAATATCATACCTCAAATATGGATCTCTTTGTCTTTGCTCTAGAAGTTCTTTACAATATAATATCCAATACCTATAAAATGGATCAAGAGACAAACATACAAATTAAGCGTATCATGATAAACTAATTACTTATATCAGTGATCAAGGAGTCTGATAATATTCAATTGAAATTAACAACACATCAAATATAGGAAAGGGGAACACTTTTGTATTAATTATGAAAGAGAGATAAGTACAACCAAGCCTTGATGTTGATGGCTTCAATCTCTAAGAACTTCTACAATCCTCTACAACTATGAAGATCTCTCCACATACAAGCCAACTCTAACTTGCCTCTAATTCAGACTTCAATCCAACAACATAAGGGTACTTTTCTTGGCCTTCCCCACTCACATCATGAAGGCTTCATTTACAGGCCCAAAACACATGAGATTGACTTGGGAAATGTATAATATGTGATCCCCACATGTGAGGGAAATGAATTCCACCTCTCCCAAGCATGTAGGAATTGACTCCACGGAGGCTTCTGTACGGAAGCTTCCAGAACCTTTTTTTTTCCTCTTTTTGGACTATCGACGCTCCTGGCATAAAGGGAATGTGGATCGACCTAACTTTATATCAAAGAAAGGGGGCATCAATGTTCTTTACTCCACAGTAGGAAGCACCATCGATTCTCTATGTAAAAGGGAGAAAGACGTTGACCCTCCAAGATATGGGAAAAAAGAAACCAAAGCATCTCAGGTTAGGCTTCCCAAGAGAAAAAAGGGCAATGTGGAATTTCCAAGAAGGATGGTAGGAAATGTAGAATTACCAAGTGCAACATAATGCCCCCCCAAGTATAAAGCTAGAAGGAAGTGATAGGTGAAATAGTTTGCAAGATATATGTTTGATATAGAGGCAATGAGAGATGAACTCATAACTGACATAAGACCAATAACTGACTCTATCCAAACCAATCATAGTTGCAAACCAATACATTGTAGATCTATGATGATGACCACGTCATGGCTACTAATAATACACTGTAAATCCATGAAGAACTGATATAGGAGGTAGGATATAGCTACATAACATACAAAGTAGATCCATGTCTCCTAACTTCAAATATAGAACACATCCACCAAACATACAATGTGGATCCGTGTCAGGACTCTGAATGAAACGCAACCTGAGCATAGGAAATCATAATGATGAAGCCTAACTCAGGGTATTCATTCCAATCCCCAACTGATACGATTCTAACCATGTGAATAGATATATTGACGTAGAACATGGCAGAAACCACTTGATTACCAATCATTGATGTTTATTGTTAACAAGTGTGAGGCAAATCACCATTGATGTCAATGATTCCCAAGGTATCTTAGTACATTCTCTCAAGTGTGAATAGATGTTTTGAAGTTGAACACTCAATAGAATATTTCAATCAAAGTTCATTGATGAAAACCTACTGTTGAAAGCGAGGAAACCAGCCATTGAGGCATGCAGGATTCAAGGTACTTGACTAGGTTTCTAAGTCTAATTCCCAAATGATGAGTTGAAGTTGACATGAACAGAATCATCACAGGAGGGCCATGATGATTCCCCCATCAGTGACATGAAAAAAGGAACAAAAGTTGATTTGAAGTGATTAAACTGACTCAGACATGACTGACTTTATGGATAGGTAAATTTATTGACGAGTTATTTTTTGGAAGAGACATCCTTTGAACAATTTGTGACACGACAAAAATACTTGGAAGCATTGAATTAACGAGATTAGAACTAGGTGTAATGCAAGGAATATGACAAAGCATTCTTTTAATTGACTCAAAGGAATCAGGTGACTCACAAAAGTGGATTGACTCGGAGACAGGATCAATACCCAACTGTTCAAATATGCAAATGCAGATAGGTGCCATGTTCAAAGGTGGACTACAGATGATTGCCATAAATACAAATGAAAAAAATTCCCCTTTCATTTAATTTCCCCATCTCAAAATATGAGTGCCTCTTTTTCATTTTTACTAATTCAAAGAGGGTAACAAACACGCGTTAAAGCTTGTCAAGCGATGAGTCCATTCTCACATGTTTTACGAACCTGAGAAAGGAGGGGTTCATTCCCAGATAGGGTCTTCCATTGTTTTGTTTTACGAGACTGATGAAAGCAAACTCATTTGTCATTTCATGTTTAGAGAGTATGAAATGACTAAGAAGACTCCAAAGGGTCATTTTTCATAACTAAGGCTAGTCGATTCAAAAGAGAGATAACCTACCCTCGACTAGTCGACCGTTCTGATTCTCTTACAAGCGTGAACATAACAAGTTCGCTTGGCAATATTTTTGTGTTTTTAAGGAGACCGAAAAGAGATTAAATATAACTCCGTAATGAGTTTCCTTTTTCATAATCCACTTTTAACGAGTCTGAAAAAGCGAAAAAGTATACTCGACACACTTTTACTGGTATTTTAGCGAGCATGTGAAAAGTGCACAAAGATGCTCGGTACTTTTTCAATTTCACTCAAAGATTGAAAAAGACTAAAAGATATTGTATCATAGCCATAAACCCAAATTTGATCTGAAAAGATCAAAAAACACATTAGAAGCCAACTTATCAAAACTATATAAAACCAAAAGTAAAAACCCACTTTTTGATGAAATAATTTTGGACTTCAAAATAATTAAATTATAGTGAAATATTAAAAAATTCCAAAATATCTATAAATAGAAAGGGATGGTAATAATTCTTTACCATTTGTTTTTAACATTGTGAGAGTTTGGTAGTTGGAGTGAAAGTGAGGAGCTTCCACCAATGATTTGGAAAGGGTCCCCGTCCATTGTTTCTTCTATCTTCTTGGAAGAGGTAAGCATCTTGATCTTTCCATTTCCATGTTCATAATGATTCTAATTGGTTTTAAAAACAAATATAGGAGGTAAAATAGGGGTTTCGACTGAATAAAGGGGGTTTTTAATTGTTTAAAAGGAAAATGTTTTGGGCCGTAGGGCCCCTTAGTTTTTGGGCAAAAAGCATGACGGTGCTTTGTCATGCTAGGACAAACACGTCGTAGGCGCTTTCTCCACAGTCGATAGGAGTGTTGGCCATTGACACTTTGCGAGCCACAACGAGCTACGCCATAGGCGCTCTGTGGGGAAAAATGAAAGGTGCTGCTGCCCCCTTATGTTAAAAAAAAACCCTATCCCGTCAAAAATCAATTTTGTCACCTTCTATGTTATTTAGAACCATTATTTAATGTTTTTCCTTTCAGCCATGATATAATTTCTAATATAAATTTTGTGTGTTGCAGGTGAACGGCATCATTTTCACCATGGTTATTTGAAAAGAACGAGAACATGAGGTTCTAGACTACCAGGCCGTCAGTGACCCAACCACTATAGAAACTCTACAGAACTGCGGGCTCTTGAAGTACTTTAGAGTTCTAGGCATGAAGGCATATATCCACCTACTGGAATACATCATAGATATGTGGGATCCTGAAAAACAACACTTCATGGTTGGGATCCACACTCTACCCATAGAGATCAAGGATATATACTTTTTGGATGGTTTTTCTAGGAGAGGAAAACCAGTAGTTTTATCCAGGGCACGAGGAGGGGAGATCTCCTTGGATGACTTGATTGACCAATACTGTGCCTTGGGTACATAATCTCAGTATGGAAAATTACATATCCAGTCTATAGTGTATCATCCTTTGAGGATGGTAGTGTACACAGTTGGAAAGGTGGCCGAAACTAGGTCTGCTCATCTCACTACTAGGTCACACATGATGTATTCCCTAGAGTGCATGGAGCCCATAGTCTTCAACTGGTGTGAAGCCATGTTGGTAAGTATCAAGGATAAATTAAACAAATGTAAGTGGGGGACACTTAAATAGTTTGGATACAGAGCATTGGTGGTGTATTTTATTCTACAGCGGGTGCCCCACATGAGGCCACAGGTGGCTGTGAGCAGACTCGAGCCTGAGGATCCTAGGATGCTCTGGTGGGTTTATGTTATGGCCCTCCATGGTGGTGGGGGACCCAAATTTGTTTACGGGTATGCCTTCTTTCGATGGCTATGAGGCCAGTTACTGATGGTTTAGGACTATGCCTACGAGGGGGAAGACTTTCGGGACGACCCAGAGCTTGCATTACCTAAGGGGGAGTTATGGGATGACTGCGGTAAGAAAAGATATTACCCACTATGTTTTTAATTTTGGCAGTTTATTTCATTTTTATTTTATAGTACTAAGATAAGTGAAAATATTTTTATGCAGACATTGGACCAGTACGTCCAGCTGGGATGTTGCCCATTGTGAGGTAGGAAAGTACCAGGGATATGATGGTTTATCACTCTGAGGCTGATGAGGAGCTTGGAGATCTCGAGGAGATCCTACAACATTTGACTGTAGGGATTCCTGACGTGACTACCGATGACCTACCTAGGCATTATCAGCGCCATACTGCAGGGGTTTCTGGATGGTTTTCCAAGCTACTCCGCAGAGTGGATCAGTCTATTGTATGCTATCATGAGCAGGGTGAGGATTAGTCCATAGGGATTTTCACTTTTTGTACATGTATTACACTGAAAGCTTCGAAGCTTCAGATTTTTCCCTATGTATATGTGTATTTTGAACTTGTTACAGTCTTGAACTTTGAGGGCACTGAAAGCTAGATGCTTCAGCCCAATCTTGTATCTTAGTCTATAGTTATATATATATATGAAATTTTTTTATATTTACTGTTGTGTATGCAAAAAATGTGATGTGTGAAAAGATTGTCTACTTATAAATTTACATGTATGTCGTTTACTTTTCTAATGGATTTTTAAATATGAGAAATATTCCAATCTAAGACATAATTAGCTAGGGAATATGCCACACCATTCAAATGTCTTGGAATGTGTTGATATGTAACCTGCTCAAAATATCTTTCTAACAACCTAACTCTTTGGAATGTACGAAGAAGCAGGGGATTTCAGATAGTGTAGACCTAGTTAAGCTATTGAACAACTAGTTCGGATTCTAGGTAAACCCTAGTCTCCCTTACATCATTATCTAGGGCTTCCGTCAACAACCCAATCACAGCGTGGTATTCTGCTAGATTATTGGTGGAGGGACCTAAGCAAACACCCCCTGAACTCACCAGACCACCTGTAGTAGAGTACAGTACCCAAGCTACTGATACAAGGTTTAGTGTATATCGATTAGCACCATCTGCAAAACCAGTGAAAGTAGTCATCTGTCCATTAGACAAAATACATACATAAGTAGGGTTTTCTGGAAAACATATCTTAGATAAAAAAAAAGACACACCTTTCAAACCTAAGACACACAATGCACTATACAAAATATTTACAAAAGACCCTATGCTATATGACCTAGGCATAGTATCTTTTCAGGTAGAGCCTATTGCGGGGCTCACCCAGGGGTATCCCATCATAATATACTAACTCATATGCACCTTTTTTCTAAAACACGGCTGATAATATAAGGCCCATGCCACATAGACTCAAATTTTCCTACCCCTAGCTTATCATGCTTCTGGTCATAAGTCAAGACCAAATCTCCTTCATCAAAAGTGTGGGGTTGAACGATTCTATCATATTGGGATTTTATCCGCCGTTTGTGTGCCTCATTGGCTAAGGCAATATCAAGGGGGGTTTCATCAAGTTTATTTAGATACAGAAAATGTTCCTCTTCTATCGTGGTATTGGGCAAAAGTTCAACATCAAGTTTCAAAGAAGGGATATCGCATTCTATGGGGAGAGTTGTTTCCAACCCATAAGCCAATTGAAAAGACATGAAATCGGTGGAAGTCTTCATAGTGGTCCTATAAGGCCAAAGTGCAGAGAATAGTTGCAAGTGCCAGTTTGAATTGGCCTGCCCTACTATCTGCTGAAGCATTGTTTTTAGTACTTTGTCAATAGATTCAACCTGGCCTTTTTCCTGAGGATAGTAAGGTGTAGATTTGTTGTGAAAAAACCCTAACTTTGCACTAAGTTATGCCATCATTTTGTTCTGAAAGTGTGACCCATGTTCGGTCACAATTGCCCTAGGAATTCTGAACCTAGCGATGATATGGTTAAACAATAATAGTGTAGATGTTTTACTGTCTTTGGCATATGTGGGAATAGCCTCATCCCATTTCATGAAATAGTCCATAGCCACAATAATGTAGCCATGCCCCCCGACTGAGGTAGGCCTACAGTGCACGAATTCGATGCCCCATTTTGCAAAAGGGCCAACTACTATGATAGGATGGAGCGGAGCTCAATGGGTGCACTTTTTGGTAGTAAACATTTATAATGGCAGGCATTTCTTGACCGTTTCAATGCAATCTTTGAAGATCGAGGGCCAGAAATACCCTGCACACAAGATTTTCATAGCAGTAGCCAACCCAGATAGATGACCGCCACAAGCTCCATCATGGCAATCATTTAGGATGATTTCAGCTTCCTCATGAGTGAGTCAACGACGTAATATCGAATCAACACCACGTCAATATAAGGTATCGTTCAAAATGAGATAGTATTTATCCTGTTAGGGGTTTTGACAATGCTCATTGCGAGTAGCGGTGGGCTAATATTTTAAATTCTGGAGATACAAAATGATGTCTCCATAACAAGGGTCAATCATACTAATGAGAAACAATGATTCATCGAGAAATGAATGGAAGTGATCGGTATCCTTCGTAGTATGGGGAAGGTCACATATGAGCTCTACAAAAACAAGAGACTTCTTAGAAGTACTTTTAGCGAACTCTAACTCAAATTCTTGGAGAATAATAATCCATCGTGAGTATTTCCCCCAAGCACTTGATGTGTCAGAACGTAGTACATGGGTTTAGAGTTAGCATAAACGGTGGTGGTGCGGAGCAAGATATAATGACAGAACTTCTGGACCATGATGACCGTGGCCAGAGCAAGTTTCTCCACATGTGAATATCGAGTTTCAGAGTCTAAAAGACTCTTACTGGCATAATAGATCACATGTTCCTGGTTGTGTTCATCTGCTTGAACAAGGACCATGCCTATGGTAGACAAGGATGTCGCCACATACAAGGAATATTCCTTAGTATAATTAGGTGGTTGCAACACCAGTGCATGGGTAAGTGCATGTTTGAGATTATCAAATGTGTGCTGCAAAAAATCATCCCAGACAAAAGGGGTATCCTTTTTAAGCAAACTCATAAAACCGTGCGTCCTTTTTGCATAATTGTAGACGAAACAACGTAAAACATTTGCCTTCCCTTGCAAACTTTGAAGTTCGGTTATGTTCATAGGAGCAGGTAGGGCTAGGATAGCTTCAATATTTAAGGGATCGATGCAGATTCCATCCTTAAAAGTGATGAAACCAAGTATATGACCAGTTTCCACACAAAAAACACAATTGTGGGGATTTAAATGAATATTAAAATGACGACATCTGAGGAAAACGACTCTCAGATGATCAACATGCAAGTCCCGTCGCTTGGAATGAGTAGGCAGGTCATCCAGATAAGGTTCCACAATGTGTTTAATATCATCAAAGGCATATGACATGGTGTGTTGAAATGTGGTGCCAACATTCTTCAATCCAAAAGGTAATTTATGGTAGGAAAAGGTCCCCCATGGGAAAATAAATTCCATCTTGTGTTGTTTGGATGGGAGAATTTCAATCTGATTGTAGCGAGAAAAACCATCCATAAATGAAAATATGACACTTCTGGCACAGTTATCAATTATTTGATCGATATAGGGAGTGGGAAAATTCTCTTTTGGAAAAGCCCGATTCAGGTCCCTAAAGTCGATGCAAACCTTAATAGTTCCCTACTTTTTATTCCTAGGAACTATGTTGGACACCCATTCGGTTAAAGGTACGGGGTAAATGAAACTAGCATTCAGAAGTTTCTCAACTTCTTCCTTGATGGATACTTCTTTTCATGGATGTACTTGTCATAGTTTCTGGAGGACTGGCTTGGCATCAGGGTAGGTTTTGATCTCATGAAGATCAATGAAGGGATCAACACCATACATCTCTTCGTATGTCCAAGAGAAGACATCCCTAAATTCCTTGAATAAGGTCGTGTATGATTGAACTTCTTCAGGTGAAGAGTTTTTACCTATGTAAATGTGCTCTGAAATACCTGGTTTCATAGATATGTCCATAGGAATGGTTTTTGTAATGTTGCATAAATTGCCCTCAGATTTGACATTACGAATGAGTATTAGAGACTGAGGATTCATGACTATATCAGATGAAACAACGGGTGTGAATTTCTCTTCTACCATATGGCAAGGGGGAAGGAAAGAGGATCGATGATGATGATCTTTATAGGGCATCTCGTTTAAAGAAATAACTTCCATAATGGATTCATCCGTAGGAAGGGTATGTAATAAATAGTCTAGAGATGGGGAGGGATTTTCAAGCCAATATGGTAGGTGATAATAGTCCGATGCCACAAATGATTGGTCGTTGATGGTGGGGTCACTGGTAGATTGAATCGTGTTGTAAAATTCTTCAAAAGGGGTAAAAGGTGCTGATTCAACAATTGATTTTCCTTTGTCCATAGAGGAGGTCGAAATCATATTAATAGATGTAGTTTGCAAAGCAGGAGGAGAATTTGGCACTGGAAAGACTCCATTAATGAAGAGTCTTTAATAAGACCTACTCCTATGTCCTTATACTATGGGGTATTTAGAAGTGGAACGCTATTTGCATCATTGGTAATTGCACTAGGTGTGATGAAATTTAGCTGATCTATGGTGATAATCCTTCCTTGGAATGGGAACTGGACGATCTGAAAAATGGTCGATGCTACAACTTGCATAGCATAAAAAGCAGTTGCAACCTAGGAGTAGGTTATAATCCAAAGGAGCATCAACGAACTCAATATGAATGGAGACTGAATTTCCCCCCAATGCAACATATGATGGCAGGTAGTAATCCATAGGGTTGAAATCCGTGACCATAAAAATCCTTAAGGGTGGTAGGTGAACGATTGATCTCTGGAGAACCAATGGCTCTCCAACAAGATAAATACATGACTGAAGTGGAGGCTCCCTCATCCAAAACGGTATGACGGATGGTATTTCCAATGATTTTAGTGGATATTTGGAAAGCCAATTGATGTGAGATCCTGGTCTTAAAATCATCTAGTTTGAAAGTGATGACGTTACTATTCTCAGGGTCCATGGCTCCAAGTGAAGTAAGCAAGTTTTTTCGTTGGGTGGGACAGGTTTGGAGTACTTCTAGGGCCAACATAGCGCATGGTGCTTGAGCCAAATATTATGCAATATTATAATATTCGACAACACGTGCATTAGGATTGATAATGGACTTACGAAGAGTACTCTTGGGTGGGTGGAAAATTTCTTATGGTATAGGTTTTTCAATATGAAGACCATTACCAGGAGGAGGTTTGGAAGATGAGGGTTTTTCAGGTGGAACTTCACCATATTTGTTTTACGGAGGAGGGTCATAGCTATGTGATCTTGTGTTTAAGTTAATCGTGTCACTAGACATCATTCTAACTTCATCAGTGGATGAAGAAGGTTCGTGCAAGGATTGATGGTCAATCAATTGCTATTGGGATGGGAAAGGGTCTTTGAGAACTATTGGGGTGGGTGAAATTTTCAGAAATTTGTTACTTTCCTTACGACGAGGGGACTCTTTGGTGAAATGGTCACCTCCACAGATTCAAAAAGGATATTTTGAATTTATTTTTCCTTTAGAATCAACATCCAAGTTTTGTGGTTTGTTACTTTCCTGTTTATTATTAGGTTTTTTCGATTTATTCTTTCCCTTTTTCTTTTCGCTTGAAGATTCAGTGGATTGAACCGCGTTTACTTCGGCGGAAGCAATAGGAGAGGAAGTAGTTTTGGAAGGTGGGATTGTTGGTGAGGCGGTTTGATTTTGATTTTTAGAAGATTTTTCTGCCGCTTGTGCTTGAACTGAACCAAGTATGCCATCAGCAGGTGGTTCAGTTGTGGGTCTTGATGGATCCATTGTTTTCCGAGGAGCATGGGGAATCAGATCATATAAAGTACCTAATTGGGAATAAACCAAGTCTAGGTACTATGCATGGCTAATATCCTGCTCTTTGGTAACAACACCTATCATGGTGACATCTCTAGAAATGGGTGGAAGTAAAGACTTTGTAAACCAGTTAGCTAGTAACTGATAAGGAATGGGGGCCTTTATTAACCTACATCTTCTTCTCCATTCATGAATATGATCAAAGAAATGGGTTGGTGGTTTTTGTCAAAGTGAGGTCAATAGGCCTGTACCTGTTTCATACCAGATAGGTAACTAAAAGTGCGTTAAAAAATCCATAGCTAAAGAATTGAAGTCCAAAAAAGAGTGCCGTGGTAGCTCGATATACCATTTTGTGGAAATTCTTGTGAGGGTTCTTTCGAATAGTCGTATACGAATCGAGCCATCCATTAATGAATTTGATGAACACCAAAGAT
The DNA here is from genome assembly GCA_001517045.1 of Pseudotsuga menziesii. Taxonomy (NCBI): domain Eukaryota; kingdom Viridiplantae; phylum Streptophyta; class Pinopsida; order Pinales; family Pinaceae; genus Pseudotsuga; species Pseudotsuga menziesii. Next base: position 91,172 of record LPNX010017309.1, read on the forward strand.
GAAAGGTCATCACATGGTTTTTAGGGTCCTCACTCGGTTTACCATCAAATTTTGGTATATCGAAAGGTAACTTGACCAGAATGGCTGGTCAAGAGGGGTCATGATGGATTGGATCATTTATCAATCTAGACAGATCTGGAAAATCTAATGTTTCCAAAAATGGAAATTGTTGGTTGGGTTACGAGTATTGGTAGTACTGATATGGAATTTGCTGACCAGTGGGACCGTAGGTATATTGATAAATAGGCATAGATGATGCCCCCGAGGCATGTTGATTAGGTTGTTGGTTATTTGAAGGTCCTCCAGATGAAGGGCCGCCCAAGGGAGGTGGGCCTCCAGGGGGTGGTCCCATGGTGGGCCTCCAGGTGGTAGTCCTCTAGGTGGTGGGCCTCCATGTGGTGGTCCTCTAGGTGGTGGGCCTCCAAGTGGTGCTACTCCAGGTGGTGGTCCACCAGGTGGGGGTCCTCCAGGAGGAGGTCCTCTAGATGGTCCACTGGGTGCTCCAGATCCTTCATATTCTCCAGGTCCTCTAGGTCCTTTGGGAGGTCCTCCAGGCGTAGGCCTGTATCCTCCAATAGTAGGGACATAAGATCCTCTATAAGATGGGACATTAGACCAATTTTGTTGTCCCCAAGGTACAAAATCATTTCCAGGGTAAGGAATTACGGGATAGACAACCCCTGACGGTATGGGTTGATAAGCTGGTTGAATCGGGGGACGTGGTTGATTCCTGAGATAAGTATATCCCCAAGAAAGTGGAGTGATGGTAGGTTGGATCCATGAGGGTCCCCCTTGATTAGAAGGAAGTACAACCATGGTGGTATTGGGAGGAGGAAAGTTCACTACTGCTGGTCTAGTAGGTAATTTTTTCCCCATGCTTGAAGGAGTCCCTCCAGTAGATAATGAAATTTGTGCTAGGGGTTGCAACGCAGGTGTAGAAACTATTGGAGAGTTGAAATAGATTGGGAATTATGACTGGGAGAGGGTGTTTGGACTGGATTATGACTAGAGGTGTGGGTGGAAACTGGATTCTGAGTAACCAAATTTTTAGTTGGTGATTCTGGAAGTTGTGCTACATGTGGTGATGAAAGGGAACAATACCTAGGTGGGGTGGTTCTTGCAAGACTAGGAAGAGGAGAAAAAATTCTCCTCCTCGACTTTTGTGCATTTCCCAACTCGTCTGCACGTGCACACAAAATGCATGCATACTCGATGGATTCTCAGAACAATTCTTCATTTGACGGAGCATTCTCAAGCCTTGTCCTTAAAGGAGAAAGTATATCAGGCTCTGTTGTGATAATTCCATCTTCAGCAATGGTTTTTCCTAGAGATATTCTCCAAAAAGGAGCATTTGGACCATACTCTGCCTCTACAGTTTCATCAGGTAGGTGATTAACAGTCTAGTTAGATGAGCCAAGTTGACCCTCCATCGGAAAGTGAAAGGTAGTGTCCATTGTAGGAGGAATTTGGACCAAAGGATTGTTATATATAGAGAAATCTTCTCTAGTTTTGGCAACTGGAGCAGTTTCCATATGAGCATCAATAGAAGCTGTTCATTCCATGGTTACCCCTTCTTGTCCTTCCACGACTGGAGGAGAGTCAGGAGGTAAACCTTCCAATCTATGGGAATGACGCCTAGTAAATTTCTCATCCATGGTGGTGGCTGACAGTTTTCTAATCTAGGTCAAAAAGAGGAAAAAACACACAAAATGACCTACACAGAGCTAAAGGTCGCAAGCAGTCTTAAGTGATAGGACGGGTTCAAAATAGTCGGTCTCTCACCAGGATTATCAAGAAGGTGCAACTCCTGATATACCACGGGGGTACATGCGTAGTAGTCTCCCCAAATGTTGTTTTCGGTGTATTGCTCCAAACATGACGATGAAAGGGTTTTTCTCAGTTGGACAAGGAATCCTAGTGGGGTCTCCCAATATACTCAAGGTACGTGGGAGTTCAAATCCATAGTAGTGTTGTATAATGCACAACCATCCATAAGGGGCCTTCCTATATACAATAAAGTATGTGAAGTACCTTTCTATATACCTCAAGGGTACGTGAAAGGATGTTCGACATACCGACATTAGGTGGAAGAACCACGCAGGTCCTAGGTTGCAGTGCAGGAAAAGAACGACATCTCCTACGTTTTATGATGCTAGAACACATCATTAACCTATCACTCAAATTTCTATACAAATTTTAACCTAAAGCTATCATTTATTTTATCTGAATGATTAGTGAATGTTTATGAGGTGTTGTCTCCAAAAATTCATATTTAATATATATGACAAGGCACTTTTTGACTTCGATGAGAACTAACCAGGGTAAGGAAGAGACAAAGTTTATTTTTTCTTTTAAAAACACACTAAATCGAATGCCACTTTCAGTAATCAAAACAAGATCTAACAAGAAATGCAAAGAGAGTTCTTTCAAACACAAATATTTTTCAATGAGCACTCTAAATATCTAAATAAGGAAAGAAAACAAAGCCTCTAACGTGCATACAAAACTATCTTTCTCTATAATGAAAAAATACCTATCTGTCTAAATCACTTATGCAAAGGAAAATGGAACTTTCTAAAGCATAAACAAGACAAAATAATAAAATTCTTTTTGTATTTTTTGGAAAATGAAAGGCACACAAGCTTAAAGCAAAAATAATTCAGAAAGAGGCTATAGGTTTCTTTTTAAAAATAATTTTTTTCAGAGAATAACCACTTTACTAAAATCCAAAACTAAAATTTTTACACTTTTATTTTTAACAATGAAGAAGATAAAGGTTTTTGAACTGAGCTCAAAAAGAGAATCAGATCCACCAAAACCACCAAACTTAGACAACAAGCAAACAAGCAGAACACACAAGAAATTTTAGAGAAACAAACAATCTGAAAAGATTAAAGGAAAACTTTTCACAGGCAGTTTTAAAATTTTTTACAAGCTGTTTGAAGGCCTACCTCGACGCACTGAAGGGAAATGCACTAGATCGTTGTAAGTTGGATCGGCGCACTTAAAATTCTGAAGGAAGGCGTTGTCAGTGATTTGTTAATTCTAGAGAAAGGAACTATTGGCACTCTTGATGAAGAAGAAAATGCGCCGTGGGGAGGTGATTGCTCTGTTAGCCAAAGGTGGGTGCGCCGGTTGGTGAATAGACTAAAAAAATTAAGGATCTACAAGAGAAACCAGAAAATGGATTGAGTTGAATTGTAAAGAGTGAACACCACTCCTAGAACAAAGGCAATAAATCAGAAAAGTAAGATGAATAGCTTACCTTATCAACTGAAGTGACTAAAAGGAGAGAGAATAAAATTCATAGGTGGAATGATTACCAAAGCTTGTATATCTGACTGGATCTACACCAAATATGACTTGATCTTCCCCAGATCTGGACGGATTACTATCCCCAGTATGGTCACCAATTTTGTTATGAGAAATTATGCAATCAGTGTGGACACTGTTTGTTCCTCTACCTTGCAACATATAAGTATAGAACAAAAAATCACAACAGTATATGCTTTCCTTAAGTAATTAATTAATGACATGAAATAATATCATACCTCAAATATGGATCTCTTTGTATTTGCTTAAGAAGTTATTTGCAATACAATATCCAATACCTGTAAAACATATCAAGAGACAAACATACAAAGTGAGAGTATCATGATAAACTAACTACTTATATCAGTGATCAAGGAGTTTAATAATGTTCAATTGAAATTAACAACACATCAAATATAGGAAAGGGGAACACTTTTGTATTAATTATGAAAGAGAGAGAAGTACAACCAAGCCTTGATGTTGATGGCTTCGATCTATACAAGAACATCTACAATCCTCTACAACTATGAAGATCTATCCAAAAACAAGCCAACTCTATATTGCCTCTAATTTAGACTTCAATCCAACAACATAAGGGTACTTTTCTTGGCCTCCCCCACTCACATCATGAAGGCTTCATTTATAGGCCCAAAACACATGAGATTGACTTGGGAAATGGATAGGATGTGATCCCCACAGGCGAGGGAAGCGAATGACACCTCTCCCAAGAATGTAGGAATTGACTCCATAGAGGCTTCCGTACGGAAGCTTCTAGAACCTTATTTTTTCCTATTTTTGGACTATCGACGCTCCTGGTAGAAAGGGAATGTGCGTCGAACTAAGTTTTTGTCAAAGAAAGGGGGCATCGGTGCTCTTTACTGCAAAGTAGGAAGCAGCGTCAGCTCTCTATGTAAAATGGAGAAAGGCTTCGACCCTCCAAGATATGGGAAAAAAGAAACCAAGGCAACTCAGGTCAGGCTCTCTAGGAGGTAAAAGGGCAATGTGGAATTTCCAGGAAGGCTGGTAGGTAATGTGGAATTACCAGGTGCAACATATATGCTAGTTATCTTGCAATTATGTGGAAAAAAGGGACCTCCCTAAGAGAGATTGTTGGCTTCTCTTTGAAGCCCTGGCCTCGTAGGTGACACTATTGTATTTACTTGGACTATTGGGAAATTGACATTTGTTTTTTCATGCTCTTGTTCTATTGTTTTGCTTAAATAACTTATCCCTTTTTTTTCATGTTAGTTTTTGTTTTATTCCTTGTTTAGAGTTTGGTTTGTCATTTAGAGTTTGGGATACTAACTTAAAATTCACAATACCGGGTGCTTGTTGCAATGTCAAGGATTAACTCAAAGTAGGAAGGTTATTCACCTAGCGTGTACACTTTTATTTTTATTCATTACATTTGGATATGTTTTCGTTTGCTAGATAAATTATTTTGGGTGTTGTTCATGTGCAGGAAATTGTTTTCCAACCTCCCAACAGTCAAAATTCAAAATCTCTCAGCTCAGATTCATCTTTTTATTAGTACTGCGGTTCTTGACATCCCAACCATGCATCATAGTGTAGATACCTATTTGATAGTTGCACTACTCACACAGTATTACCTCTATGTAATTATGTGGTAAATCCATGCGAGCTCTGTAACATTGTTCCCATGCTATAAGCATGTTTGTGGGTAAAAAACCCACACGATATTTCCATTTTCTTCTTTTTATCTCAGTTTTCAACACCACTTATAGTTTCAACGACTGCTTAATGAAACAAACAACTAACAACTCACACATAGTTTAATGTTCTCTAGTAATTACATAACTTATCTCAATATAGGAAGTAAAGAAGTCATTTTTTGAATACTATTTAGGCTAACATACTTTGAGGTTTTCAACGGGCCTCTTAGTACTCACTATAAGCAGAATGATTATGGTTTCCATTTCATAGAAGTTGTTAGTCTAGCCAATTTTATTTAACTATATTTAATTGAATATCTTATTGCTTCTTAATTATTTCTTTGATTTTACGTAAGCTATTTTAAATCACTCCTTCACACAAACAAGGGACATAAATACTCCTCTTGCCCCAAGTATGCTCTTTTCCTTGCACTCTTAATCATCTTGGAAAATTAGAAAATGAAGAAAGGTTTGAATTTGTAATATCCCTCTCAACCCCTGCCTTGTTGTAATAAAAATATAACAATAATTATGTAATAGTTCCTGATAAGCATCTCATGGACAAGGCCCCGTTAGTGAACATTGTATTATTGTTATGATTTCCTAAGCCAAACAATGCAATACTTTAGGCATGGTAATGTGTATTGTAAATTGAAATGTAGATCTAGGAGACTGAAGGCATGATGTAGCTAAATGATAAGGGCAATGAATCATTAGGGGAATAAGTCATTGAACTAGGAAACCTTTGGAGTCCTTTTGATGATGACTAGGTGTCATCAAAGTTCCTTGAGCATTGCAAGGTAAGTGGACTGTGGATGTTCGCTTGTTTTCCAAAAAAGATATAGGTGTTAGCTTAATTATTGAGGTATGACTTTGAAGCTTACAATAGACTTTAAGAATTGAAAGAATGCACCCTTAACATCAAACGGTGAATACATAATATTATTATCCTATAGGTTTAAGGTTAAGATTATGATATAAGGAGGATTGTTATTCTTTTTCCATATAAAGAGAATAAATTAATTCAAAAATTAAGATGATCACTGCTAATAATAGTGATTATCTTAAATTGGGATAATATCATAAAGTGGCCGTTATATATATATAAAAGAAGAATTCCGACCATTGATAGAATGGTTATTTAACTAATAGTTATTTAAGGTTGGGAATTTATTTACACTTTTGTTTTAAACAATGTAACTAAAAGATCAGCTTTGATGGTTAGTGTTTTTTTGTAACTGAAACAATTTCCTAGCTCTTTAAAGGAGGAAGACAAAAATTTTATTTTGAGGGGTGTTACCACCTAAGTTGTACTTAGTGGTTTTCTATCAAATGAGCCTGGTGAACCGGACAAGGATAACTTGTTTGGACTTCAGAGAACCTTCAGTCTTGCTTCCG
>LPNX010017375.1:6078-45225 GCA_001517045.1 Pseudotsuga menziesii
TTCCGAAGTATTTTTTGAATCTTCTTCTGACAATCTATTAGATTCTACTCCAAATATTCTTTCAGGATCTTTGTCAAAGAAAATACAACCTCTCTAAGCGATTCTTTCAAGTCATTAATCTTTAGGGATGAATTGATCTCGACAATTGATTCACTCAAAGGTTTGATGGTTTTTTTTTAAACTGCAAATCTAGGTTTTGAAGTCCACTTACACATGTGAATGCTTTTGCTTGATCAGTCAATGAAGAATACTCTCACACTATTTGATCTCCTTGGCTTAGCATATATTTTCTTAATTACATTATCAGCTCTAATTGATCTATTTTTTGTGTTGTTGTGATGAATCTACTCTCCACTCTATGAAGAGGCTTAAACCCTTCATTCAGGGTAGGTAAAGGTGCAATGGGAGCACTATGGTCCTGATGAGGCTATGTGGGAGCTGGTGGATGCCATGCGATTGGCACATCCATTTTTGATCAATTCTACGGAGCACTGAGGCGATGCCAGTGTAGCATTTTGTTTAATTTTGTAAAGCACTAAGGATAGTTCTATTGAAGGGGGAAGGGATTGTAACACCCCATTTTTTTACCCTGTTTGCATTAAAATGTATATGATGTATATATTGTAATTAATCAAGGTTAGGATATAAAGGAAAAATCCCTGCCATGGATTATCGTTTCATGTTTCAGTGACTAAACTTGATGCCGATTGTATTTTGTGCTAGCCAGGAATGATATAATGTTGGACCCCATGTAAATATGCATTTTAATTAAAATACCCACAACCAGCTATGTCAATGCAACCATAATGAAAAGGGCATGGTTTCCTAAGGATAAGGGGGGGTATTTCTAAGACATGGGAGCCATTGGGGAACAACCAAGTGTCAAAAGGTGATCCCATATAGCTATCAACCATGTTTTGTCTTACTCACCTTTCCTTGTCTCATTCAACCATTGAATTAATTCCCTAGATTTAGATGGGGATAGTTATTTCCTTGGGAAAACATCTGCATGGGAAGCATCAGTATTGAAAGGATTGTTAGTCCTTTCCCACATTCTCATGCATACCTAGGGGCAGAACGCATTTAGTTCCTCATGCGGGCAGGGAACCATCCATCCAATAATTCCATCATCCCTCATTCCACATGCATGCAGGCACTCATTTTTTCCTCAAACAGGTAGGCATTCACAACTGTTCTTCCTTCCTAATTTTGTTGTGTGTAATTCCCTTCATGATAGGGGTCGTGTTCTTGCTCTTATGCAGAATGAGTGATAGTTGTGGTATTCCTCCATGAATTTATGTTTTTTGTGAGTTTTTGCTAAGTCCTTTTGGCCATGATAGGGCCATAAATGACTTTGGAAGTCGAAATTGATCGGTCTGAGTTGTGTTTACCTTATTTCCATACTTGATTTTGGTCCCTAGGGTGTTTTTCCTTCAATTCCAGAGCTATTAATTGTTGTGTGCATACTTTTGTTGGTATTTGGACTATTTTGGAGCGGAAATGGGATATGTGCTTGCTTGATAAACCTAGTGTGTGCAGGAGCCTCACAGATAGATCTAGAGGGTTGGCTTTCTTATCTGCACCCCCTAAATAGCACTGGAAGGGAAGGCATATCCCAAGGGACTATGTAGCAGAGAAGGGGATTCTTCCTTTTGTTGGGTGTGTGTGGATGTTTTATAAGTCAGGCTAGTTCTGGTGTAGGTGTCCATAGCTCTTCAGTGAGCCCACTAGCTTAGTAGTGAGCTTTCCTAGCTCCCTGATGGCCTGATAAACCCAACTGTGTTGGATTGGCTTAGTTGTGTATCCTTGTCTATGTGTGAGCCTGCTAGTTTCCCCTTATTCCTTGTGGACTAATTCCTAACTCGGGGGTGGCGGTATTGCTGAGTGATTGATGAGCACACTAGCCTATGGTTGGGTGGAACGTTGCAACGATGTAGCTAGTTGCAGGAAAAGTTTTTTCTAAGATAAGTATTCTTGTGTTTAAATCCTTGCAACTGTATTGTTTTGTAAATGAACATGATGAACGCTTAATGTGTGAATGATATGTATTTTCTTCGATGTATGTTAAGTAATAATACACCCGTGTATGTACTGTGATGATTTGCATATATACATGTTTTTATTCCACTGCATTATACATTTTTATTATATATGTTCATGGGGCTTATTTTCCCGGGGTTGATAGCTAACAGCTATGTTAGTCATGTCCTCTCCGTCGAGTAGAGGGGTGGGGATGTGAAAAACACACTGGCCTATGGTTGGGTGGAACGTTGCTGCGATGCAAACTTCTTTCAAGATAAGTATTCTTGTGATTAATCTCTACAAACTATTGGTTTTATGAATTAATATGAACAAGTTGAATGTTTGAATGCTTGACTGAATGAATTTTTCTTTTGTTGTAGAATGCATTATGCATATGTGTATATATTTATGTTCAATGCATTTTATTTATTATGAAGTTTTATGTTCATGGGGCTATTTTTCCTGTTTGACAGCAGCAGTGTGTTGGTCGCGTCCTCTCCATCATTGATATGAGGGGTGGGGACGTGACAATGTGGTATTAGATCTCATGTTACAGCTTTGGGCCTCAAGGGGTCATGAAGAATCATCCTATGTGTCCAACTGATAGTAGCCACAGCAGAAAAATTCAAAAATTTTTGTAAGTGTTGGAGAAAAATTATTTTTTGTCGGCTGGGATGACAGAAGCAGCTGCAATAGTGTCAGCTCGATTGGAAAATTCGAGCTGATATGTCGGCTGGGTTGAATGAAGGAGAGACGACATGGATTGCAGCCGAAGCACATCAGGGAAGTTAGCTGGATTGCACCGATAGCTTCTTCAAGAAATCCAAAAGGGAGTTGACATGTCGGCATAGAATGAAGATTCAAGCCGATGAAGAAGAGAAAGAAATTTTCTGAAATTTTTCTCTGAGTGTTGGAAAATTGGCAAAATATCGGCAAGATTGCTGATATGTCGGCTGAGATTGCTGAAGTGGAGCCAACACATGTCAGCTGAGATACATTCGTTGAGCCGATACGTTGGTAAGAGAGAGCCGACGATGCCGCAACGATGGTGTTGAGAGAAATGGTCAAGACGAGCCGATACGTTGGTTGCATTGACCAAAAGGGAACCAAAAAGAATCGTCACGCCCATGACGGGAAGGTTAGCCAAAATATGCAAATAGTGTCAGGAAGAAGAGACAAATGGAGAATCGAATTGATGTGTGGCGGGTAGAATTTAAAGTTTTTTCTGAAGAAGAAAGAAGAAGAAAATTTTCTAAGTATGGGAAAATCAACAAAAGTTGGAAAGTTTTGCTGATGCATCGGCTGAGCAGATCGAAAGAAACTCAGGATTTCTTCCACAACAGTGGATGAAAGATGAAAATTTTTCCAACACAGCGGATGAAAGTCAAAATTATTTCTGCGATGGTGGAAGGACCAATTGGATGGAAGTCAGAAATGTTTTCGACACGGCGGAAGGTTTGATCGGAAGGAAAGTCAGAATTTTCTCGACACGTCGGGAGTGAAGGAGAAATATTTTACGATACGTTGGGGAATTTCGTGAGTTTCACCAATTAGATGGAAATCAAGGAAGTTGTCAATACATAGGCTGGTTTCAGTAAAGTTTCATTGATACACATCAAAAAACTTGTGGAGTTTTAGCCAATGCATCGGCTGAGTTTCGCTAATCGAAGGAATTTTTTTCTTCTTCTATGAAACAGATAAATTCAGCAGGTTTTCAGTGGGCTTTATAGGGGATAGAAAGATGAAGAATGATGATGGAGTTGTGCACCAAATTCTGTGAAGTCCAATGATTGACAACAAAAAACATGAGGACACTACCCTCAACCCACCCTGCAGTGGCATAGGGAAGCCACAAGGGGGCAAGCCCCCTTGATCCCCATCTTCCCCTTCAGACAGTTGGATTGGGGATGATAAGAAGGTAATTGAGAAAAGAAATGTATGAGGACAAAGCATAACATCATTTTGTTATAAATGGAGGGAAACGATATGAAGATGGTATTGAAGCACCTTTAGATGGTGTATCTATGTAGGTTGTAAATCATAATATAGATGCTTTGACCAAGGACAGAATTGGACCATTGACAAGGGATTATGTTCATTGTTGTGAAGCTGAAACTGTGGGTTAGAAAGTAGGGATCATTCCTAAAATTTGTGCAGTGTTAGAATACCACCAGGCAGGTCATAACTCAACTGTGGTGGAATTTGAGGGTGAGATTGTCAGGCAGATTGTTTTGTTTTGATTAACCCTCTATATCACCCCTGGACTTGTGAGATGTGCACTTTGAAGAAGTTAAACTATAAAGGATCATGGTTATTCCAAATAGCCACTGGAACCAGGAGTAAAGTCAGTGAGGTGGTAATAAATGCCCATTGGTCATTGATGGGTTAATCACTTGTGAAGATATGAATATGCCGCCACTTGATTCCTATGATATAATCATTGGAATGGATTGTTCAGAAGCACATGGACCAAAGCTTGATTGTTACAACAAGAATTTTGAGTGCTTAGATGAAAAAGGAAACCCAAGGGTTGTGAAAGGCTTTCCTAAAGTGGTCTCTAGAAGCAAGTCTTCAGCAATACAGCTGAAGAATTTCTGTGGAAAAATTGCAACATGTATGCAGCTCATGTTTTGGAGGCAAAAGAGAATGATACTCCTAGGTTGGACGGATTTCATGTGGTACAAGAATTCAAGAATTTTTTTCCTAATGAAATTCCAGGGTTTCCTCCAAAGAGGGACGTTGATCTCACAGTTGAACTTGTGTCAGGTAAAGCACCAGATTCCAAGACACCCTATAGGGTGAGTACACCAGAAATGCTAGAGCTGAAGATGCAGCTGGAAGAGTTGTGAGAAGAAAAGTATATCAGGACAAATGTGTCCCCATGGGTAGAACCGGTTTGGTTTGAGAAAGAGAAATATGGTACACACAAGATGTGTATTGATTACAGACCGCTGAGAAAGGTCACTGTGAAGAACAAGTATCCTTTTCCTACGATCAATGACCTCTTTGATCAAGTGAGAGGATCAAAGGTATTTTCCAAGCTTGACTTGGGGTCTAGTGACCATCAGATAAGAGTCAAGGATGAAGATGTTCATAAGACAACCTTTCGGGCAAGGTATGGATTTTATGATGTTGTAGTGGTATCATTTGGTTTCACAAATGTAGCAGCTACATCTATGTGCCTCATGAATAATGTTTTGGTAAGTTTCTGGACAGGTTAGTTCGTGTTCTCCTTGATGGCATTCTCATTTATTCTAAGAATGAAGAAGAACATGTGGAACATTTGAGGCTACCTTTGAAATTGCTCAAGAAACATAAGTTGTATGTAGGGTTGATAAATCATGAGTTCTATGAATATAGAATTCATTATTTGGGTCACATTATCTCAGATAAAGGAATATCTAGAGACCCTGAGGAGAATGAGGCCATGGTGAGTTGGCTTGCTCCAAGAAAATTAACAGATATAAGATCTTTTGTGGGACTTGCAGGGTATTGCAGGAAGATCACTAAAGAAGATTATGTAGGTAAAGTGAAGCCTATGTATAGGCTAAGGAAACTTGTAGTTCCATGAGGAAGTGGCCCTCATGTGTATGGGACTACATATGAGGACTTCCTGAATACTGCAAGTAGAATGACTTGAGAAAAGTAGTATGGTTGTGCCCAATGAAACCCAGGGTAGGAATCTACCATGTGCCATGATAAGGATCTTATGACAGAGAATAGATTTTGAAACTTCAAAGTGCAAGTTTGCTGTTGATTATGGGAGATTGTGATCTCCTATGATGGTTTCGATTCATGCTAACAATGGATATGCTTGTTTTGCATTGATTGATATTTGAAGTTCCTGTTGCTAACTGTGATTGTTTGGCTGATTTAAATTGTGCTAGGATGACATGGTGTATGTGGATGTCCAAGTTTTGAGCAGCATGTGTAAGTAATGGATAAGTACTCCCACTTGCAAAAGCCAAACAATATGAGGATGACCTCATGGTTGCAAAAATCTGATTTTCTGCAGGAAGCACAAGTGTGAACTTAGATTTTCATTTGAATATCAATGTTATTGATCGGTTGATATTTGGGAAATCATGTATGCATGAAAGAGATTTGAAGACCTATGATTGCAATTATTTTTATGATGACATCTCATATAAACTGCATGCTTGTATGTAACACAGGTGAGATGACGAAAATATGTACTGGACGTACATGGATCCTTGGAAGGATGTACGGGGTGTACATAGCTTCTCAGAGGGATATCTTTGGAATAGGTTTGAAAAACTATGATCACAATTATTTTTATGATGACATCTCATATAAACTGCATGCTTATATGTAATGCACGTGAGACGATGAAAACATGTACATGGAGTACATGGCTGCTCTAGAAGGATGTACTTGGGTACATAGCTTCTCCCCCTTGCCAGCTAGGCACTGATATGTATCACTGGGGATGCCCAAGGTTTTAAGACATCCAATTAGACTTCTTTTCACACACATTCATGTCATAAGGGGAATGTCACGAGAGTGGGGGATCCATGAATAGAATAACCCCTAGGTATTATGATGTCTAGGAAGGAAGCGCCTGAGCATTGGTAAGCACTTGGAGGAGGCATTGGGCCCTTCATCTAGAGCTGTCATTAAGAACCCAAGAAGGTGTTAGTCTCTGAAGTGGGGCTGATCAGATCTCGGTTGAGAGACGCTATACAGATAAGTATTGGATTACTTGATAAATCCTGGTTGACTTTCTGTAATTACACATGTACATAATGATTCAACTAAGAATTTTGAAAATCTTGTTAAGAAATAAATTTTGTGAAAATGAATATGACATGTGAATTAATATATTATGGTTCCTGGAAAGAAAGCGCCTAAGCATTGGTGAGCACTGGAAGAGGTGTTAGGCCCGTAAACTAGAGCTTCCATTGAGCACCCAAGGAGGTGTTAGGCTCTGAACCGGGGTTGAATAGATTTCGGCTGGGAGATGTTATATAGATAAGTATTTGGTTTACCAATCAAACTTTTGTTGTTGTTGATTTTCTGTAAATACACATGAGCATATAATGTCGCCATGATTTTGAAAATCTTGTTATAGATTGCATGCTCTAGGAATGAATATGAAATGTAAATTAAGCTGTTGTGGTGTTCATAAAGGAAGCACCAGAGCTTGGTAAGCACCTAGAGGAGGTGCAGGATCTTGAATAGAACTACTATTGAAGCACCCGTGTAACCAAGAATATTTCACCTTTTGCAGACAGAAGTTGTTCCTTTGGTCTGAATGGTTTAGATCTAGAACAAATGAGTGAACGACAAAGGATGAAGACCCTCCTTGAATATCGTAGACACCTAGAATGCTGATTTGATAGTGAACCTGTGTACCTGCAAATAGATCAAACATGCAAACACATCAAAGCTACTAGAAAATTATATATTTATCCATGTTAATGACTAAGGAATCTAACAACATGTACATGTGAAATAAAAACAACAGTAATGTGGGATGGAAATCAGCTTTGCATTAAAGATGTATGGAGAAGCTTACAACCATTGCATTAGTGTCGACAAGCATATCCATGATACAAACACTTCATCTCCATAAGCTCCAACTTTGCTCTCTATGCTCTCCAATGGCTTGGGCTAAGTGGTTAATCCAATAGCATAACAATACCTCTATAGTTCTCCCCCCTCAACTATGGACATGAGCTTGTATTTATAAGGCTCAATGGATAGGAATAGTTTAGAGAATTGTGGGTGAGGTGGCTCTAAGATCCTACCATGGGGGATCTCAAACTCAACTGACCCATACTGATAGGGATAAGGGAGGACATGAGGTTCATGCTCTAGAAGCCTCGAGAAACTTCTCTTTTTCCCATTTTACCCAGGGTACCTCTTTTATTCTCTTATGATAGAGCAGTTTAGATGAGAAACACTTATGGACCAAAGACCATAGGAGGTGGCACCACTTATGGAAAACATGATGCAGGAAGTGCGAGCAAGGTACCGCTCATGGGCCACAGGTAAAGCGTGGTGCTGAGTTTTTTCATGTACAATTGGCAAACATAGTAGGTTTCCACTCTAAGTGTTGGGATTAAGGGCAAACATGGAAGTTAAGGGTCTTATCACATGGTGGTGACAGGATTTGGGTATAACAAAATGCCCCCCAAAGCATGAGAATTAGAGGGATATGATGAGCGAGAGCTTTGAGTGAACAAGTTGTCACTTCGAGGTGAAAATGTTAGCTCGACCAGAGCATGTCATTAAGTAGGAATGTTTAGTAAATCAATATGTTTGAGTCATAGACACAAGTAACCAACTCATGGCTGCAGACCAATACAAGGCAGGTGCATGAGAGGAATAAACAAACATGGCTACTAGAATACAACGTAGATCCATGTGATAGAGGACTAAAACTTGGACATAGCTACCAGACATACAACATATATCTATGTCATACAGATGCAAATTTGAGCATAGCCACAACCATACAAATGTGGATCCATGCTAGATATACAAAACTCCATCACAACCTGGGGAAAGCAATGAGCGCACAAATACCCAGGGTCTTCGTCTTGTCTTCCACAAAGTATGATTTTATCCATGTGATTACAATGATCTGAAGTCAAACATGGTAGAAACCACTTGATTACCAGCCAATGGTGTGAATCGTTAACAAGTGCGAGGGAGATCACCATTGATGTGAACCATTCCCAAGGTACTCTAGTACAATCTACTGAGTGTGAATATATGTCCTGATGTCGAACACCTAGTCGATTCTCTCGATCAAAGGTCAATGATGTGAACCTATGTCGAGAGTGAGAGAATCTGTCATTAAGGCATACAAATCTCAAGGTACTAAGTTTTTGTTTCTAAGACTATTTCCCGGATGATGAGATGATGTCGACAGGGATAGTCTCATCGAAGGAGGGCCATCATGAGTCCTACATCAATGACATGAAACTCAAAACATAGTTCTGGAATGATGTGAATGTAATAACCATAAGATTGACTCAAAAGTACTGACACAGAGATTGCTTTGACTGCAGAGGTAAAACTTCTTCAACTTCCCTTTGAACATCAGGTGGAATGACAAAAGACTTGGCAGCATGAATAAATGGGAAAAATACATAGTGCGACAGTGGACAATGCATTCTTTTGAAAGACTCAAAGGAGTGACATGACTCATGAAAGTGGATCATCACGGACATCAGCCGAATACCCAATTGACTGAAATGATATGCAGACAAGTGGCATGTTCAAAGGTAACGACAAACTACTGCCATTTATTTTCAAAATGATTCCCTTCCCATTTCCCCCATCATGGTTTATGAGTGCCTCTTTTCAGTTTTACGAGTTCAAAGAGGGTACCAAGCACTTGGTATAGCTCATCCGAAGAGAAGTCCAAACTCATATTGTTTACGAACCTGGGAGAGGAGGGGTTCGTTCCCAAAAATGGGTCTCTCAATGTTTAATTTAACGAGTCTAATGAAAGAAAAATTGGTATTGTTCATGTTTAGAGAGTCTGAACGACCACGGAAGAAGACTCCAAAGGGTCCTTTTTCGTATGATTTAGTCCCTAATGCCCGAAAAAGTATAAAATTATACCTTAGAGAACTCTTCCAGTCATGATTGGCTGGAGTGTTCCTTTTTTCGTAAATAGTCTATCCAAACCGAAAAAGAGATAACCTACCATCGGAGAGACGACTCTTCAAATGCTTTAATGAGCGTGAAGAAGACAAGATCACTTAACAATCTTTTCGTATTTAAGGAGCCCGAAAAGAGTTTAAAGAAGACTCCATTAGGTCTCTTTTCACAATGAGAGATTTTACGAGCCTAGAAAGAATTAGAAACAAACTCATACCTTTGATACTAAGTTTCGAGAGCATGACCAAAGTGTCGTAATAAAGGCTCAGCGACTTTTTCCATTTTATGGTAGTACGAAAAAGTAAAAAATGAACTCCCAAAACTTTACTGCTACTGTTCTTCTATCCTACAATGACTCAAAAACAAATGTTAAATGCACCAATAACTAACATTAATGGATTATGACTGATATATTTTAAGAAATAAGTGATTTTAAACCAAAACTATAGCATGTCAAACCCAAAAATGTGTGTAAAAGTCATGTAAAAAGTGAAAAATCAAAACATTTTACTATTTACCCATAGTGGAGAGCATTTGGAGCACTTTCCTATCCAAATTTTCAGTTGCTGATATCGGGAGTTTCCACTGTCGGATTCGAGCACTGTCAGTTCCAGGTAATATCCTAGACCCTACTCTTTCATCCTATGCCTTTAATTTTGACTTTTAATGGTGTTTTGGGCTTGTATGGCAATCCCTAAAATTATGGAAGCAGGCATCGCTCCTATCCCTTGCAGGATACACAGTACCTCACTAGAACCACGTCGAAAACAAAGAGCACAGGCGATGCCGTCCGTGAAGATGTAAAAATAATCACACAAGAAAAACTATATCATTTTATTTGATTTGAATGATTAAGAATGATCCTAATGAGTCTTGTGATTGTTTTTGGCAGGTTCTAGCTAATAAAAAATGGTCATATGGAAAGAGAGACAGCATGGTAATGACGACGCCTTCACCGAAAGGAATGCGGGTTGCATAGATGCATTGAGAGATTGTGGACTCTTGAAATTCTTTCAGACACCCAGTATAGTATTGGATGAGTGATTGCTAGAGCATATAATCTGGATGTGGAATCCAGAGCAGCAACAGTTTGAGGTTGGTGCTCATATTCTGATAGTTGAGGTAGAGGATATCTACTTCCTTACTGGCCTTTCAAGATGGGGTGCTACCATCTTGCTGAATGGTTCCCGTAGAGGGGACATCACTATAAAGGAGTTGATAAACCATCATTGTATTCCTGGGACAAGGACATCGGGGAAGAAAATCCCCATAAAGGAAGTGATGGATGGACCTCTATAGAATGTATTGTTTACCATGAAGAGAGTGGTGAGAAGCCAAGGGGTGCATGAGGCATCTAGAGCACATATTCTCTATGCCATAGAGGCCATGGTGCCTACAGTATTTAACTGGGAAAAAGCCCTGCTTCCGATATTCAAGGATCAGCTGACTAAGTGTCGGCAGGGGGAACTAAAGCAATTTAGTTTTGGTTCCATTCTAGCCTGCTTGTTCTTCGAGTGGATGCCACAGATGAGACCACAGGTGGTCTTTACAAAGCTAAGAGCATAGGACCCTCGCATGCAGAGGTGGGTCTGGATTATGGCTCGTACTGGAGCGAGTAGGGGGAAGGTGAAGTTTGGTGACCTGTTCTTTCAATGGCTAAGAGATCATATCCTCATGGTGGAAGATTATGCATATGTAGGCATGGGCTTCAGCGGAGACACTGACCTACCACTCCCACCTGGTGGATAGTGGGGTGACATCGGTAAGAAGCAAAAAACCCTAAAATGGAAATGGTGTTTTTATGTTTTATATTTTTTATGTTAAGTAACGAGACTTGAATATTTTCATACAGACGTTGGAGTAGCATGACTTGGGGGAGCTTCCCAATTGGATAGATGAGCCAGAGCTTGTTTCGTACCACAGGGTGACGATGTGACTGGGGAGTTAGAGGAAAACCTGGAGAGGTTTACCCTAGACATCCCTGATGCTTCCATTAATGACCTCCCTCTGAGGTATCAGAGACCTACAATGGGAGTATCGGGTCAGTTGAGCACACTGCTACTTAGAGTAGTCCGGGTAGTGATGCGCTACCACAAGCATCACTAGATGATGTATGCATGATGTATCCATTGAAAGCTAATAGCTTCAGGATTTTGTATGGTGATTTTTACCTAAAAGCCTACATGCTTCAGATGACGTCTCCTGACCTATTTTTTGTAAACATGTTCATATATATATATATATACAGACTTTTACCTAGTGTTTATCTGTCTCAAATGGTGAATGTATTTTACATGAGTTTTATGTGTCTTTAATTGTTTATTTATAATGAACCATGTTTGATTTTAATATCATGAATGGGAAATATGCCAATCGAGGATGTAATTAGCTAACGAGTCAGCAACTATATTATGTTCCTTAAGGATATGCCTATAGGTGATAGTTTCAAATGACCATTCTAACAAGTGTACCCTCTGGAAGAGGCGAAAAAGCATAGGGTTCCTAATGGTATAAACATGGTTTAGATGATAAACCATGACTTGTGAGTCCATCAAGACTACCAAATTGTGAACATCCTGGGAGACAACTTCAGTCAGAAGACCTATGACTGCTCGATACTCGATGATGTTGTTGGTAGCGGGACCAATACAAACCACTCCTGAACTAACCAAATGATCAGCTAGGGAATAGAGAACCCAAGCAGCTGAGGCAATATTCAAGGTGTGGCAGCAAGCACCATCAGCAAAGCTGTAGAAATCCATTTGCTCTGCGTGACCAAAACATGGTATAAACAGATACAGACACTAAAATCAAAACCATATTGAAAATACTTAAAGCACACTGAAAGTCAAGCAATATACATATATACAAGATACTATCCAAGAGAGATCTAGGCATAGTACCTCTTTAGGTACAACCCATTGCGAGTTTTCCCTAAAGGGATTCCATTGTAGTCAACGAGCTCATAGGCCCCTTTCTCTAAAACTTTAGAAATGATGAAAGGACCGTACCACACGGACTCAAAATTTCATTTCCCTAGTTTGTCATATCTCTGATCGTAAGTCAAAACTAGGTCACCCTTGTTAAAGGAATGAGGTTGGATAGATTTATCATACTGTGCCTTGATGCGTTTCTTATGTGCCTCATTAGCCAAGGAATCATCTCTCCTAGTTTCATCAAGGTTATTTAAGTACAAAAATCTCTCTTCCTATGCAGAAGTGTCTGGGAGAAGTTCGACGGCAAGTTCCAAGGATGGAATTTGACATTGAATCAGTAAGACAAATTTGAGTCCAAAGACAAGCTGGAATGGTGTGAAACCAGTAGCTGTTTTCACCGAAGTCCTGTAAGCCCAAAGAGCAGAGAAAAGGATGTGGTTCCTGTTGGATTTATGGTCTCCAACCATCCGACGAAGCATAGTTTTCAAAACTTTGTTAATGGCCTCTACCTGACCATTAGCTTATGGATAATATGGCGTAGAGTTTTCATGGCCAAACCCTAGCTTGACACTTAGTTCCTCCATCATTTGATTACGAAAATGTGATCCGTGATCAGTAATTATGGACTGTGGGACTCCGAATCTAGCTATGACATGATTGAATAGGAAGAGAGTGGTAGTCTTACCATCTTCCACATATGTAGGCATGGCCTTAGCCCACTTTTTAAAATAGTCCACGGCTACGATGATATAACCATGCCCCCCAGCTGAGGTAGGCTTACAATTCATATAATCAACCCCCCATTTGGAAAAATGGCCAACAGAAATGACGGGGTGTAGTGGAGCAGGATGAGTGTGCTTTTTTAGATAAAAATGTTGACAAGGTGGGCATTTCTTGATAGTCTTGTGACAGTATTTAAAGACTGGAGGCCAGAAATATCCAGTGCGAAGGATTTTCTAGGCTATAGCCATCCCAGATAAATGACCACCACATGCTCCAGAGTGGCAATCATTCAACACATGTTTAGCTTCCTCATGGGTGAGGCATCTCCGGATAATAGAATCAATCCCACGTCTATACAAGGTGTCATTCAGGATGAGGTAGTATTTCGTGTGGTGATGGATACGGTGACAATTGTCATGGGATATATTTGGATGAAATATTTGTGTTTGGAGATAAATAAGCAAATCTCCATAACATGGATCAGTAGTGCTTATCAGGAACATGAATTCATCTGGAAATGAATCATTGGGCTCAGATTCCATCGAAGCACAATGAAGATCACACATGAGCTTGGAAAATACCAGGGATTTCTTTGATGTGGCTCTGGCAAATTCCAGATCAAACTCCCATCGTATGACTATCCATCGGGAATACTTGCCCCCGAGCACCTGACGAGTCAGGATGTAATACGCACATAATACATAGGGTTATGGTCTACCAATACAGTGGTTGTGTGGAGAAAAATGTAGTGACAAAATTTTTGTACAGCAATGACTATGGCCAATGCTAACTTCTCCACATGTGAATACCGGGTTTCAAAATCCATAAGATTCTTACTAGCATAGTAAATCATGTGCTCCTAACCATCAGGATTTTCCTGCACCAAAACCATAGCGATGGTAGTAGTGGAGGCAACAATATATAAGAGAAAGTCCTTTGAATAATCTTGGGGGTGTATCATAGGTGAATGATTCAGAGCGTGTTTGAGAATATTAAAGGCGTGTTGGGCTTGGTCATCCCAATAGAATGGAGTGTCCTTCTTAAGGAGATGCATATAGCCGTGCGTTTTCTCTGCAAAATTGCACACGAAACGGTGGACAAAGTTTTCCTTCCCTTGCAAACTTTGGAGTTCAAGAAGATTGGTTGGGGTTGGTAGAGCTAAAATGGTGGAAATTTTCAAAGGGTTTATCTAGATGCCATCCTTAGAGACCACAAAACCTAACATACATCCCGTCTCAACGCATAAAACAAATTTATGCAGATTGAGCCATATATTATAATGACGACATCTCAGGAAAATATCTCTAAAATGACCAGGGTGGTCCTCCCGTCGCTGTGAATGAGCAGGGAGGTCATCAAGGTATGGTTCAACAATATGTTTAATATCATGAAACACATAGGACATCGCACGCTGGAAAGTGGCTCCAACATTTTTTAAGCCAAATGGTAACTTCCTATATGCAAAGGTTCCCCATGGGAAAATGAATTCCATCTTGTGCTAATTGGTGGGTAATATCTCAATATGATTATAGCCAGAAATTCCATCCATGAATGAGAAGATGACACTTTCGGCACAGTTGTCGATAATTTGATCGATATGTGGAGTAGGAAAGTTGTCCTTGGGACAAGATTTATTCAAATCTCTAAAATCGATATAGACTCTAATGGTGCCCTTCTTTTTATTGACAAGGACAATGTTCGATACCCATTCCATCAGGGGTACGGGATAAATAAAGCCAGCTTTGAGAAGTTTCTCTATTTTAGCTTTAATAGCTGCGGTCTTCCATGGATGGACTTTCCTTAGTTTTTGCCTGACAAGTTTAGCCATGGGATAGGTTTTAATTTCATGGACCAAAATGGATGGGTCTATCCATACCATTTCTTTGTAGGACCAGGAAAAAATATCATGAAATTCTTTGAAAAGTGCCTTGTATGCTTCAGATTCATCTGTCGAGTAGTTCTGCCCAACATGAACATGCTCGATGGTACCAGGATTGGCTGATATGTTAATCAGATTCGTCTGAGTAATGTTGCAAAGGTTTCCTTTAGAATATGTGTCTTGCAAAAATATAGGACTTTGAGGTGCGTTGACAATATCAGTGGAAAATAGGGATGCAAAGTCATGGTTTGCCAAACTGGTGTTGGGGAGGAATGAGGATATATGATGGTGATCCTCCCAAATGGACTCATTCGTATTCATGATCTCCATAATGGACTCGTTGGAAGGAAAAGTATCAGAGAGATGAACAAGAAGAGATGGTTCTAACCAATAAGGCAGGTGGTAAGGATCCGAAGCCACCAGATGAAGCTCAACGGTGTGATCATCGAAAAGGGTTTGAATGATGTTGTACATTTCTTCATGCGGACTCAATGAGGTGGACTCAACAATTTGTTTGCCCTTGGGCTCACAATCAAATGACGCAATCATATTTACTGTCACTGTGTCTGTGTTAGGAGGAGTGGATGGAAAAATCCTCATAAGGGATGAATATTTCAACATGCCTACCTTCAATATTTCCCTAAAGAAGAATTGTCTTCTTTCTTGTCTACAGATTTTTCATAACTCTGACTTCAATTTTGCAAACTAATGGTATCCAAGGACATCATATGAATTTCCTCTAACGAACTAGATTTTTCTTGATTAGACATGTGTTCTATTAGTTTTTGTTGAGAGGGAAAATGATCCATGAGAACTGTGGGTGTGGGATTTATTTTCAAAAATTGGGTGATTTCGTCCCTACGGTGACACTCTTTTGTGAAATGGTCACCTCCGCATAGAAAACATGGATATTTTTATTTTCTTTTCCCTTTATCATTACCATTGGTGGTTGGTTTTGGATTCTCCTGTTGGTTTCCAGGTTTTTTATTTTTACTTTTACCTTTATTTTTATTATTGCCGAAGGTTTGAATACTCTGAATAGAATTGACCTCAGCGAAAACCTTAGGAGTCGAAAAAGTAGGGGTGGCAGTCTTGGGTTTCTTGGTAGGTTTTTCTGCTGACAGGGACTGGATTGAACCAACAATCCCATCAACAAGGACTTCTGCTAGTGGATTTTCAGGATCGATGCTTGGGTGAGGAGCTTGAGGAATCAAGTCATACAAAGTTTCTGACTGGGAATAGACTAAGTCTAGATACTGGGCTCGACTAATGGCTTACTCTTCAGTAACGACACTACTCATAGCCACATCTCAGGAAATTGGAGGCATCAAATATTTAGTAAACCAATCAGCTAATAACTGATCTAGAATAGGAGCCTTAATAAGTCTTCTTCACCTTCTCCACTCATGGATATAATCGGATATGCAGGTGGAGGTGTACTGTTGCAAAGAAATGAAGAGATCATTACCTATTTCATAATGAATAGGAAGTTGAAAGTGCATAAGAAATATAGTTGCCAATGAGCCAAAATCCACAAACGAATGTTGTGAAATTTCAATATACCATTTTGCGGCTGTACTGGTCAAAGTTCATTGAAAGAGTCTTAAATGAACTGAATCATCCATAAAGGTTTTTGAAGAACACCATAGATGGAATATCATGACATGGTTTTTCAGATAGTCTCCATTCTTTCCATCGAAATTTGGAATGTCTGATGGTAACTTTACCCGAATAGGAGGCCACGAGGGGTTATGTCGAATGGGGTCATTAATTAACTTGGATAAATTAGGCAAGTCCAAAGTTGTTAGGAAAGGTAACTGACGATTAGGTTGCACATACTGGTAATATTCGTATGGCATATAATTACCAGTAGGACCATAAGTAGACTGATAAAGAGGTTGTTGTGACAAAGAACTACAAGAAAATATGCCTATAGGGGGTTCATTTCCGGGATCATGACCGTTAGGACCACTAGGGCCTCCAGGAGGAGGACCACCAGGTCCATTGGGACCACCAAGACCACCAGGAGGTGGACCAATGGAACCTCTAGGAGTTAAACCTCCAGAGCCTCCAGAACCACTAGGAGGAGGGCCACTAGACCCTCCAAGGCCATTAGGAGGGAAGCCACCAGGCCCCCTAGGACCACCAGGACCATTAGGACGATAAGGAGGAAAGCCACTAGGCCCTCTAGGACCATTAGGCCCCCCTAGTGGAGGACCTCCATAAGGTGGTCCTCTGGCACCTCCCGTAGTATGAATATGTATCCCCCCCATAGCTAGCATGTAGGACCAGTTAGGTTTCCCCCATGGCGTGAAAGTATTACTAGGATATGGAATTACAACATAAGGAATTCCTATAGGGTTGGGTGGATAATTAATGTTTCCTATAGGTATTTGATTTGCTGTATAACCATAACCCCAAGAGGTTTGATTGGTTACAGGTTATGCCTCCAAGGGATGACATGAACTAGATGGGGAGTTAACCACATTAGTGTGGGTGGGAGGGACATAAACTATAGATTTCTCTATACCAGAGGTCTATCCTTGACTAAGTACAATTCTGGTGCCAGATAACGTAGGTCGTGCTGGGCGTTTCCCCCCGACACTAGAAGGTAATGATGAAACATGAATTGAAGGTTGAGCCCTAGGTGTAGAAGACATGGGAGGATTGGGAACATACATGATATGGGAGGTGGTGGGGTTGGTAGATTGACCTAGGTTATGTGGAGTCACTATGTGATCTATAATCGGTTCAATGGGTCTCATAGAATTGGCAAGTGACCGATATCCCACAGGAACAGTTGTGGAACGTGATGGTGGTGTGCCCAATATGTCATCTATTTTTTTTTCAATCTCCTATGCATGGAGAATGGATGCATGGTATTGTCTATGTTCTTCTTCATCTGGATAAACTTCTTCAAAAAAGTTTAAACGGGTGCCAAATGAGGCAATGGATTGTCCTATAGAGGTATCCAAAAATGGAGCATTGGGACCATAATCCAGACAGGTAGTATCATCAACATGACCTTCTATGGGAGAATGGAATGAAGTATTGCCTTGAGAAGGTTGTTGGACTAAGGGCGGTGAGTGTGAAGGATATGGTCCTCCACATTCTGCGACCACATTATCTCCCACTTGGGAGGTGGTAGCAGCTCCTTGGTCGATAGCTTCCATTGGATTTTCTGCTGAAACAAGAATAAAATTGGGTGGCAAGCCCCATACTCTTCTGGACTGTCTTAGCTCAGCTAGTTTGTATAGCTCCTATCTAACCTAGGGTCTCAAGAACTAGAAAACACACAAAATTTTCCCTACTTAAGCTATAGGTCAAACAATCAAACTTAAATGACAGGAGGAGTTCAGATAGTTAGGTCTCTCACCAAGATTGTCAAGAAGGTTCCACTCACGATATACCTCAAGGGTATGTGCGTAGTAATTTCCTCGAATGATATTTTCGGTGTATGGCTCCAAGCAAGACAACCAAAGGGATTTTCTCAGATGGATAAGGTATCCTAATGGGGTCTCTCGATATATGCAAGGTACGCGGGAGCTCAAATTGGTAGTAGTGCTGTCTAATGCATAACAGTACATAAGCGGCCTTCTTATATACAATCGAGTACATGAAGTACCTTTCTATATACCTCAAGGGGATGTGAAAGGCCGTTCGATATACTGATGGTACATGGAAGAACCGTGTGATTCCCGATATGTAATGCATATGAGTAATGATAGCTCCTATGCTTAACGACGCCCGAACACGTCTCTAACCTATCACTAAAATTGCTATGTAAATTTTAACCTATAACTATCGTTAATTTTAAAGTGGACGGTTAGGTGAATGCACGTAATTTTGACAGAAAAAGTAGAACCATGCAGTATGCGTATGCAAATATTTCACTTTACCATTCGTGGTAAGCCTACCAATGGGAGGGAAAGAGAGTATTTTCTTTTGTTTTAAAACTAAAAATTTCCAAAAAACAATTTTGAACAAATAAAAATCAAAGACAAGCAACACTTTCCAAACTCATTTCTCTTTTCTAAAAGTAATCAAAAGGGGAAGAGTCTCTTTTCCTAAAAGAAAAACAAGAAACACACTATATGCATATGCACTCTATTTTTCAATTTTTCTTAAAACATAGATAGATCTAACTTAAAGCTACAATATTTTTCATTTTGATGAGATAGTACTAATGCAAAAGAGACCAAAAAACACAGAGAACCTAAAAGCTTGTGAGGCCAATCAGAGATCCAATGTATTATGCTCAATGATAATAATGACCTAATCTCAGTAAAAAAATTTCTTTTTAAACAAGCAAAAAGAAGTCTTCTATGGAAACAAAAAATGAAATCAAGATGCTAATCAAATGTTTCTTTCAGTATTTATAACAGAAATGAAAAGAGAACTCACTAATGCCTAAGCTTTTCAAAAAATAAATCCTTTCACAAACACAACCAACAAGCACGGAAGGAAATGGACAATCAACAAGCCTAATCTAGCTTTTGAATTTTTCAATAAAACCAATATTTTACCATAGAACTTCAAACCATAAGCATCAGATTCTAACACACAAGCCTGACAGTGCAGGGCTGTTGGTCTAATTAGGTAGACCTAGGTTTACTTTATTGTACCAACAAACCCCTATCTCATTAGCCCTTTTGGCAACAGACCGCAAAATGGCCAGAAGTCTCACCCAAAGTGATCCTAGATGGGGTGGCTGAAGAATCACATTTCCTCAACCAGGTTCTGCAGCATCCTAGGTGTTCCTGACTCTAATTAACCAGCGGGATCTCTCCGCAAGGGATGTTTCTCTCTTCCTAGCTGACTCTACTATGGGACTGGATCTTATCGCATTGTAGCTTCCAGGACGATGCGCAAACCTTCTCTTCTGCTCAACTCTTAACCTGTGATATCTCACACCGCAGCTCCTTCGATAGTGCGATATTGCCTTTCTACACCGTGATATTTCCTACAGTAAGACTTAATATGCTCATCAACTCTCAAGGTCCAGAGGCTTTCTCTCTAGGTATAATAGCTCAGTTAACCTTCATTAGGATGTTAAACAACTTCACTTAAGCTTCTACAGTCTAACACGCTTAACATCAATCACGCTCAACTCGCTGAACTCATATACAGAAGTCACTTAACACTATAACTATTAGCTGTCATGAATCAAGAACTGATAAACTCATGTATAGAATACTTGATACATTCAACTTGCATTTAACATTCTATGTTACTGTAAACTGAAGGATAGCATACATACATTCATTAACTGATAAGAAAAGTTCATGTAACGGATAATAGATAGCAAATAAGTAGAGCACAATCACATGAAACAATCACACAACACACAGATTTTACGTGGTTCACTTCCAGGGGGAAAGCTACGTCCACAAGAACTATGTTTATATTATATCTTGAGAGAGTAACATAGTTTCACTGCAACCTCTTATGCAGCTTGAGATCTTCTGGGAAACTCCATGCACTCAGATGGGAGCCCTTCTCTCTTAGATCTCTTCTCTTCCTATTATGCTTTCTTCTTACAATATATCCTTTCTCTCTCTCTCTCAATCCCTGCAGATTGTTACATTCAAGCTCAAGGAGTTGGCTACTAGTTACAGTAAGATAACTACAGAATTAACAACAGAACCAGAGCTTGACTCTTCCTCAATGTCTTACAATACTGATGACAACTAAAAACCAACCAACCAACTGACTAACTGACTGGATAACTGTCTAAATAGCTATCTAACCTTTCATAATACAAAATACATGCTTAAATAGGTGGATCGAAGGTCTTACCATGATACAACACTGTGGGCCTATCCAAATAGTAACCCAAAAACCCTAACTGTGACAGTCGGCCTATCTGTACTTTGAACTGTCGCTTACTGGTCACACTGCAGCTTTCTGCAGTCTTCCGCGATTTTTGGCGCTGATCTCAGGTATGGGCACCGCTTCCTCGATTGCTCCCATTCTATCCTTTGTCTTTAATAGCTCGGCCCGTTGCTCCTTCTCCATTTATGAGGGTAGTTGAGCCCTCCTGTCATCGTTGTTGCCTTAAATGCAGTGGTTGAGCTCTCTTCTCAGCCACTTCAGGTACTCTTTCCTTTGACTTCCTTGTTTTGATATAGCAGCTTTTCTTGTAGTTGCGGGGCCCTGCTCCAACAGTCCCCTAGCACTTACTTGTGGCTTGTCCCTGAGCCACAAAAAACTGGCTTCTCTTGCTATAGCTTCTCTTTGGCTTCCTGTGAAGTCCTTGCGAATCTCTCCCTGAGTCCTGCGACATCTTTATCCATAGCTTTGACAAAGTCTTGTGCCACTTCAAGCATAACTTGAGTAATCATGGAGTCTTCTGTGCTATCAATTTCACTCTTGCTTGCAGTGAACTCCTTAACCTTCTGCTCAACCACATCAACCAGCTTGACGATTTGTTCCTGATACGGTTGAAGCATATTATTAAATTGTATCTCCTTTTCTCACAACCGCTGCGCTTCCTATTGCAAACAATTCATTTTTGTCATATTCTTCATCTTTGCAAGAGCTCATAAGCTCTTGACTTCCTCCTTTATTTCTGCTATTGCATTCTCTATGTTCTGGATGCTCTGCTGTAAATGCAGTCTATCTGGGAGCTCTTCTAGCTCCGACCATGTCTTCGTCGCATCAGCTAACAATGAATTTGCATCATCTATGCGACACTTCATCTATGTTGAAGTGATTCTAAAGGCATGTGCCCTTGCTTCTTTGTTTGCCTCAGGTGTGCCTGGTGCTCGAGCCTCAAGCTATGCAATCTATGCCTTGTGGTCTTCCTCCATCTTGGAACCTCTTAACCCTATCACTGGCCTCAACTGAATGCTATCGACCCCCCTTCTCCGATTTTTCATAAATGCTATCTCCTTTTGCACTCTATCGAGCTCTGTATCCATCTGAATCTCTGTAAGCATCATCTTTAATCCTCCTTCCATCTTTCTCCCTTATATGCCTGTCATCATCGTCATCCCTTCTGCTACTTCTACCACTACCATGGCTTGCTCTATCCTTCATCCTTTCATCCTTAGCAGAATGCCTGTGTTCCCTATGACCGTCTCTCATTCTACTATCTTCCAGCCTTCTTAAGCATTTCATTCATTCTGGATCCTTCCATATGAAAACTATACAAAACATGAATTCCATTTCAAGAACAAGCCTTTGTCTGCATGTTGATCCTGCTGAAAACTGAGGATATGTCTTACTGTCTCCAATGTTATAGTCTATAAATTTAAGAGCAGGGACATATCCTAATAGTTCTCCATCCTCCTTTACACAAGGATCAATCGGTGGTAGTGGAATAGGAAACTTATCACCCTTGGGAATGGTTACCTCTGGTGCGTCCTCGACTCGTGGCACAATGTATACTGTTGCCATATGAACTTCTTCTTCCTACTCTGGGCTGGACTCTTCTACTATCTGAGCTTGGATCTTCATCCTTGGCATCTGTCTGACCTGTGGTGCACCTAATTTCATAACCGTATGTGGCATCGTCATAGCAGACTCGAGTCCACCACGCTAGAATCGTTGCACGGCGTCTTCTAAAGGTTCCTTCTTGGACATAAACTGTCTGGTGTAATACTATGGTCTGGTAATGGCTGCAAAAATGGGGAAACCAGCACTCTGTAACTGGAGTATCTCTGCACAGGGAAAACTCTACAAATTGCTCTGTAACTCTCAGAAATCATAAAAGTAACCCTTCTATTTGAATGACCTGTGTATTTGTAATGAAGGCGATAATCTCTGAAGCAACAGTCGCTTAGGATGGACCCATTGGCAACATTTATTGCATGGAAAAGACAACACCTGACATTCTGATCCCCATTAAGTGCTGAAAATCCGATCAAATCTCCCTCAAAAATTGTGCACAGGCTGTCGTCTCGACCAAGATTTACCAAATCTAGGACAGTCATTTTACTGTTTCCAAATCTAGGGAAACGTACACCTGTCATTTGTAGATTAATTGCTTGTCAGAAGGTGAAGTGACTGGCCCTCTTTCCCTTTCAAAATCATCTACATGGCATGGGGAACATTGCCTCATCCTGGACCAAAAAGTTGGTGTGAAACTCCGCAATGTTCCAAAAACTCCGTAGTTGTCTTATGACTTGCGCAAAATAAACTTTCCTGCTGCAATTCCTCATACTTAGAACTCTTTTTTTTTTTTTGCAGTGTAGACTAGTTATGGGTGCAATGCCTCCTTTCAACTACACTGGACATCTGCACCACTTAGTTCTCTGAGTCAAGGTTTTGAGGTGGAGTGGCTATCACTATAAAGCTTAAGTCTACTGCCATTAATCAAAGTAGGAACAAGCTCCCCACTCAGTTTACTGAGCTGAACGGCACCTCCTTCTGTAACTTGGTGAATCTGATATGGCCCCAACCAATGTGTCTTGAACTTCCCTGGAAACTTAACAAACTTGCTGTCATAAAGGAGCACTAGGTCTCCTGTCTGAAAAATCTTGCTCCTGATGTGCCTATCATGCCAACCTTTTTCTCGTGCCTTTTGCACTTTTTGATGAAATCCTGCAATGAGTCTGTCTTCTTCTAAGGCAAGTAGCTGCGCTAATATTTCATTCATCGTATATGTATCAACCATATTGGTAATTTGAGCAATTCTTAAACTGGGAATAATATATTCCATAGGCATAATAGCCTCTTGTCCATACACCAAGCTGAAAGGTGTGTGTCCTGTAAGTTTCTTGCATGTAGTCCTATAAGCCCATAATACAGCATTAACCCTGAGGTCCCAATCATCTCTTTGGTTGTTACAGATCTTAGTAAAAGCATTTTCTAGAATCTTGTTAAAAGCCTCCACCATACCATTAGCTTGTGGGTGGTAGGGAGTGCTCTTATGGTGCTATATCTGAAATTCCTCCGTCAAGGCCTCAATAGTACAATTCAGAAAGTGTGTGCCTTGATCACTCATCAAAATTGTTGGACATCAAAATCTACTTATGATGTTTTCAAAAATGAACTGTGCAGCTGTAGCAGCATCACAATTTCTTAATGCTTTGGCCTCTTCCCACCTGGTGAGGTATTCTGTTCCTGTGATGATGTATCTCGCACTAGTTCGTTTCCCTGGTGGGTTGATAGGACCCACGAAATCTATAGCCCACTTGTCAAATGCCTGTAGTGTAATATGTGGTCGCAGCGGCATTTCATCTCTCCACGAAGGTTTTCCCTCTGGAAAATATCGCAGCATCTGTAAAACTCCTTAGTGTCTTTATGCAAAGTAGGCCACCATAATCTTGCAGCTAGAATTTTCTGAGCAGTTGGATTTCCTGCGAAATGACCTCCTGCGGTACGTGAATGTGCTTCTCTGATAATGGGCTCTTTCTCATGTGGCATAACGCATCTGCGTAGGACTTCATCTAGACCTAACTTATATAAATGCCCTGCGATCAAAGTGAAATCTACTGCTTTAACAACTAACTGTTTCTTTTGCTTCTTAGTAATCTAAACTGGTGCCCACCCTATAGTGAGAAAGTGAATAATATCTGCATAATACTCATCTATGATATGGATAGAAAACAATTGCGAATTTGGCAAATTATCCTCTAGATTACTTGGTTCTTCTCCTGAATCTATCCGCGAGAGATGATCAGGTCCGACATTTAATCTCCC
Organism: Pseudotsuga menziesii; assembly: GCA_001517045.1. Taxonomy (NCBI): domain Eukaryota; kingdom Viridiplantae; phylum Streptophyta; class Pinopsida; order Pinales; family Pinaceae; genus Pseudotsuga; species Pseudotsuga menziesii. Next base: position 30,925 of record LPNX010017375.1, read on the forward strand.
TGGTTTTACTATAATTTCAAAATCATACTCCTGAAATAGGAGTAACCATTTGCAGATATTCCCCCCTAACACTCACTTATTGACCAAATACTTTAAAGTAGAATGGTTAGTGAACATCTTGAATGCGGCACCCAACAGGTAGTGCCTGAACTTCTGTAGAGCATACACCATAGCTAATCCTTCTCTTTCTGTAGTGGTGTAGTTCTTTTCTGTGGTAGATAACTTTCTACTTGAGTACGCAATAGGGTGGTCGATACCCCCTTCTCCTGGCTATGTTAAGACAATCCCCAGTGGGATGCCAGATGCATCCACATGTACATGAAATGGCTTGTTCCAATATGGAAATACTAAGATGGGTGCTGTAACCATATTCTCTTTAAGAGTGTCTAAACTTTGTTGGCATTCCTCAGTCCATAGGAATTTCATGTCTTTCTTTAACAACTTTTCCATAGGTGTTGTGATCTTTGCATAGCCTTTGATGAATTTTCTATAGTACCCTGTATGACCAAGCATTGTCCTCAATTTCTTGACTGAGTTGGGTGCTGGAAGATTTACAATAATGGCAATCTTTGCAGGATCTACCATCAAGCCTTGTCTTCAAACAATATGAACCAAAAAAATACCAAATGGTGCACAGAATATACATTTCTTCAAGTTAAGAGAAATTTGATATTGCCTACATTTCTCTAACATGAGCCTTAAATCTCCTATATGCTTTTTGATTAGTCCAAATACAGTCCAATCATCAAAATAGAATTCTAAGAATTTATGGATGTATTCCTTAAAGACAGCAACTACTACTCTAGAAAAAATAGCTGGTGCATTTTTAAGACCAAAGGGCATTACTGTATACTGGAATGAGCCCCATTCTGTCACAAAGGTGGTCTTATGTCGATCCTCTGGATGGATTCTTATTTGGTGATAGCCTAAAAAGCCATCAGTGAATGAGTAGATCTCCTGTCCTCCCACATTGTCTAAAACTTCATCAGTAAAAGGTGTCGGAAATGGGTCATGAAGTGATGCATCGTTGAGTTTGTGAAAATTGACACAAATCATGATTTCTCCTTTAGTTTTCTTTTCCTGCACAACCATGGGACTAACCCATTCGCTCTCTTCTACTGGCTCAATGATGCCTGCTTCTAGCATTTTGTCAATCTCATCCCTAAATTTTTCTTTATAACGAGGATTTAATCTGTATGGACGCTGCTTAACTGGCCTATCATCCTCTTTCAAAGGTATCCTCATGACTCCCAAATATCCTACTATTCCCTTCATCTCTATAAACTTAGTGGGAAATAAGTCCTGATAGTCATGTAACAAATCTGCGATGTGTCCTACCGTTTCATCATCCCAATAATCTTCAATAGAGGCAAACTTTGGTTCTGTTTCTGTGCCAATATTGATCTTTTTAATCTTAATAGGCTCTGTGACAGCTGGAATCTCTAGCTTTGGTCCATCAACTTCGCGAGTCCCTTCTGACTCTGGAATGCTGATATTGCGAGGATTCTTATCCTCATCACCTGGATCTTTTGCGAAGTTGTAACACTCTAGCGCATGTTCTAACTGGATGGCCCAATCAGGCTGAGCAGACACTGGTAGGGTATAGTCATTAAATATCTTAGTCTCTATAATACCTAGAGCCTGATTAATGCTTGGATACTCAAATTCAAAAGTGAAAGTGAGTACAAAGCTGTCTATCATAACTGGCCATGTAATCGTTCCTTTGCACAACTCTGTCTCAGTGTACAAGTTCCTTGGGACTGTGTCTAAAGTGTGAATGAATAGGTGAACCCATTCATGCTCTGGAATGTTCGACCAATTATGTTCACAAATCTTAATATGTGACATGGGGTCACTTTCTCCTGTATATTTCTGCTGGAAACTCTCCTTGTCATTAGAGAATCTGATCATCGTCAATCTCTTAAAATCATCCCATGATGCGATATTTTCTTTATGTGCATGCCACCATCTTGCAGGTGTGGCTCTTACTGCAAGGTCAATAACTGCCATCCTCTGCTCAAACCACTGTAAAAATTCATTGACATCTGCTAAGCCATCAAACGATGGGATATCCTTAATCTTTGTTCCAATCCATCGCAGTGACTTAGTCATGAATGCACATCTGTGAGCTGAAACTTCATAAAGTCTATTCTGCCAATTTTCTAAACCAACATCCGAATCCGAAGCGCATGAGCTATCACATCGCCAACTAATATTTCCTTCTGCGGTGGGATTGATATAATCTGGTTAGCAGTCATCTGATAGAAGCTCTCCATATTACACGCCTCTTCCTCTGCTTTGATAGGTTCAATGTATCGAGGACCCTGAAAAGGATCTAAGGGTGCGATGACTCGAATCTGTTTATCCTCAAAGGTCATTTGTCTTTTCTTCAAGTTGATAATAGCCATGTTATCAATTTCCCAATCAATACCTAATAAAGTTGGATACGATCTGCTATCGCCAATATTTTCTATGACTTCAAAATCTGCAAAGCTGCGAACTCCGTCAATATCAACTAGTACTTGCGGTAATCGACCTAGTGGTGATACCCTCTGCTGATTGGCTAATCGCAGATGGATAGGTGATCTGGCTAACTTAGGGATATCCATCTGTTCCCATGTCTGCTTAGTAAGAACATTTACCTCTGATCCTAAATCTAGGATTACCTCATCCATTTCAAACTCTCCAATTTGTGCTGTGAATCTCATTTCTCTTCCTGTTCTTGTATGGCCCATAATATTATGAACATCATGATGCGTACTGCTCACAAAAGAAGACTATTGATACTGATCTATGATGCATTGAAGCTCTCCTATGGCTTTCTCATTTCTTACAAGTTTTAAGCAGCTCCGCAGGAAGGATTGTACACTTCCTGTCAACTCATCCTCTTTGCACCTTCCAGATGTGGTAGCCTACGATATCTACACAGGACTAATGCCACAAGGTTTTTGCTGTGGTACGCCCCTACAAGGAAATATTTGAGATCCTGCTGGTGTAGGGTCAGTAAAGAGAGTTTTATCTTGCTGAAATGTTTCTTTGTTCTTCTGCATGTCAAGTGGTGTAGATTTATCAGTGGCTTTACGCACCCACTTCGGACCTGTATTCTTTTCGGCATCCTGCGATGTCCTACTAGTAGAAGAACCACTGCAAGTCAGAACATTGACTCTTGGTTCTGGTTCTTTCTGCTCAGCAGCAATAAGCTGAATATTTTGGTTTACTGCTGGCTTAGGATCCTTAATCTTGGCTATCAAGATAGGACATTCTTCTATAGTATGATCATAGGACTTGCAATACTTACATGTTGTAGTAGGGTTCTAACAATCTCTAGCATAATGTCCTACGGCTCCATAGTTGTAACAAACAATCGGTCCACAGCCACGGCCAAAGCCTCCACCACGGCCTCGTCCTATGAATCCTCCACCACGGCCATCATGAGCCAGTTCATGCTGTGGTCCTGCTGCTGGTCCGGATGTCTCTGACTGGACTCTGTAGAAGTCATGTTTTCTCTCTATCATGAGATCATAATCTCTGCAATGATTTTCATCATGTCCTACTGACTTACAGAAGTTACAGTATAAATTCTTAGGAGTTTGTACATACTTCTGAAGTAAAGGGCATTCCTGTGGTCTATGTCCTCTTGTTCTACAGATTTCACACCATTGCCCTTGATTCTGTACTAAGGGGTTAGTATCCCCACTTGCTAGATACTCAACAAATACTGGACAATTATCTTTGGTATGGCCATGTCCTTTACACTTTGCACACCATAATTCTTGTTCAACCTCTTTTCCTTTCTTAATCTCATGTAGCTATAAAGTGAGATTGGCTAACTGATTCTGTAAGTTTGTCATACCTGCACTAGTCTCAGCTAGAGGTGAAGCCTCTAGTTTCATTTCCATCTCCAATGCTTCATCCTACATATGGAGTTTCTATTGCATTAGTGGAAGTCTGATATGAGGGAGAAGTGTTGCGATGAACCATTCCTTATGCTGCTCCGGCACAAACTCTAAGCTAACTTGGTCTATAAGAGCTTTAAATTTCTGATCGAAATCCCATACTGACTCTGTGGGTAACTGTTTAATGTCTTTAAGTTCTATGATACATTATGACTCAGACTTGGGTTTCTTAAATTCCTTAATCATTGCAGTCCTGACCTCTACGAGTGTTCTGTTCTGCGCTGATGTATACTTCATATACCATGTTAAATCTCTTTCTCTAAGTGTAGTGGCCAACTGGACAAGCTTAGTATTGTCATCCTGGATCTGTTTAATGGTCCATATAGCTTCACATAGGAACCAATGTTGTTCTGGGTCTTCTGCCCCTGTACCCCTAAAGGTAGGTAATTTCATGTCATCCCCCATTCTGTTTCTACGAGGTGGATTCTGATTTGCTGTGTTACTACCACTTATTGGTGTAAATGTAGGTGGTGTAGAGGTAGTATGTACTATGTGTGAACTACTAGATGGAGTTCCCGCGGGATTATTCTGAGTCCTGGTTGGTTTCTGTGGGGTATAAGGGTGGTAAGGGATACCCCCTACTGTTCTTTCTCTATTACTTTGACTTTGTTCTCTAGTACTGTCTGAACTGTCTTCAAAGAAGGAAGATCTGAAATCTAATTTATATCTCTTACTACTACGTGTACATCCAATTTCTTCAGAATCACTCTCAAACTCTTGTGACATTATACTTACTTAACTTATTCATCTGAGAATATATCCAGTACTCCTTTTTCATACAATAACATCTTAAGGTACAAATTTAAAGAGTTCAAGTACTTACCGCGATATCCTTTGAAGAAGTACCTCTCTGCTTCGCTGAAACTCTTTCTTTGATCAACTGCAAACTCTGTAATGAAACCTTCTAGCAAACTCGCAAGCCAAAATTCTACTGCCCATGAAATGGGATTATCTACACTCTTCATGGTGTGAATCAGCTATGGTGTCTAGACAATGTTCCTTTTCTTCTTGAATATATGCTTATCATTCAACTTTGACAACCAATCGTACAACTCATTTGCATAGGTCATGAAAAATATCTCATGCAGGTCTATGAAGATATGTTTCTGTAGCCAGTCCTCTGTACTCAACCTAGGACTCTTGTTTTCTTTCTCAGTAAATTCTCTTTCCTCAGACTCAACCCACTGGTTAAGTTCTTCTTTAGTAGGATGCCAACAGAAGATCAGCTCTTCAATTTGTTCAAAACCAGCGACTGAACCATTTGTTGGTCTAACTGGGCAGACCCAGGTTTACTTTATTGTACCAACAAACCCCTAGCTCACTGGCCCTTTCGATGATAGACTACAGAATGGCCAAAAGTCTCACCTGAAGTGATCCTAGATAGGGTGGTTGAAGAATCATGTTTCCTCAACCAGGTTCTGCATGATCCTAGGTGTTCCTGACTCTAATTAACCAACGGGATCTCTCCGCAAGGGCTGTTTCTCTCTTCCTAGCTGACTCTGCTATGGGACTAGCTCTTATCACATCGCAGCTTCCAAGACAATGCATAAACCTTCTCTTATGCTCAACTCTTAACCTGAGATATCTCACACCGCAGCTCCTCCGATAGTGCGATATCGCCTTTCTACGCCGTGATATTTCCTACAGTAAGACTTAATATGCTCATAAACTCTTAAGGTCTAGAGGATTTCTCTCTGAGTATAATAGCTCAGTTAACCTTCATTAGGATGTTAAACAACTTCACTTAAGCTTCTACAGTCTAACATGCTTAACATCAATCACGCTCAACTCGCTGAACTCATATACAGAAGTCGCTTAACACTGTAACTATTAGCTGTCGTGAATCAAGCACTGATAAACTCATGTACAGAATACTTGATACATTCAAATTGCATTTAAACTTCTATGTTACTGTAAAGTAAAGGATAGAATACATACATTCATTAAATGATAAGCAAAGTTCATGTAACGGATAAAAAATAGCAAATAAGTAGATTACAATCACATGAAACAGTCGCACAACACACGGATTTTACGTGGTTCACTTCCAGGGGGAAGCTATGTCCACAGGAACTATGTTTATATTATATCTTGAGAGAGTAACACAATTCCACTGCAACCTCTTATGCAGCTTGAGATCTTCTGGGAAACTCCATGCACTCAGCTGGGAGCCCTTCTCTCTTAGATCTCTTCTCTTCCTATTATGCTTTCTTCTTACAATATATCATTTCTCTCTCTCTCTCAATCCTTGTGGATTTTTACATTCAAGCTCAAGGAGTCGGCTACTGGTTAAAGTAAGATAAGTACAGACTTAACAATAGAACCAGAGCTCGACTCTTCTTCAATGTCTTACAATACTGATGACAACTAAAACCCAACCAACCAACTAACTAACTGATTGCCTAACTGTCTAACTAGCTGCCTAACCTTTCATAATACAAAATACATGCTTAAATAGGTGGCCCGAAGGTCTCACCATGATACAACACTGTGGGCCTATCCCAATAGTAACCCAAAAACCCTAACTGTGATAGTCGGCCTATCTATACTTTGAACTGCTGCTTACTGGTCACACTGCAGCTTTCTGCAGTCTTCCATGATTTTCGACGCTGATCTTGGGTATGGGCGCGACTTCCTCGGTTGCTCCCCTTCTGTCCTTTGTCTTTAATACCTCAGCCCGTTGCTCCTTCTCCATTTATGAGGGTAGTTGATCCCTCCTGTCATCGTTGCTGCCTTAAATGTAGTGGTTGAGCTCTCTTCCAAGCCGCTTCAGGTACTCTTTCCTTTGACTTCCTTGTTTTGATATAGCAACTTTTCTTGTAGCTGCGGGGCCCTGCTCCAACAAGGGTTGAAAGAAAACCAACTCAATTTTTTTGCAAAAAATGAGGAAAGAGTATTCTTAGAACAAGGCCTACCTGGCACCACGCTAGAGGGGTATTGACAGAGCGGTTCTAGACAAGCACCGCTTTTGGACAACATGACTCAGATGGTGGCACCGCATGTTGCTAATGGGGTTCAGGCAGTGGCACTGCTTATTTCCAATAGCACATGAGCGGTTCCCTGAATAGATCCAAAACACAAAGGAGAATGAAAGATCAAGTTATAAATTGATCAGATCAAGGCAAAAATTGATGGATTGACAGTAAAAAAGAACATAAAAAGTCAAAATAATTTAGATCTGAAAGTTTCAAACCAAAATTCACTGAGTCAGATGGTAGATTTGACTGAAGAGAGTTGGATATGGAGCTTGGATTTAGACAAGAGTTCAAGAAATGAGGAATATCAGATCAATTGATATATGCATTGCTCCCTAGTGAAGTCGCCATATTTGTAACTAAGAATATTTCACCTTTTGTGGACAAAAGTTGTTCCTCTGGTCTGAATGGTTCAGATCTAGAACAAGTGAGTGAATTACAAAGGATGAATACCTTCCCTGAATGTCATAGATACCTGGAATGCTGCTTGGATAGTGAACCTATGTACCTGCAAATAGATCAAACATGTAAACACATCAAAGCTACCAAAAACTTATCTATTTATCCATGTTAGTGACTAAGGAATCTAACAACATGTACATGTGAAATCAAAACAACAGTAATGTGGGACGGTAATCAACTTTGCATTAAATATGTATGGAGAATTTTACAACCATTTCCTTAGTGTCGACAAGCATCTCCATGAGACAAACACTTCATCCCCATAAGCTCCAACTTTGCTCTCTATGCTCTCCAATGGCTTGGGCTAAGTGGTCAATCCAGCAGCATAACAATACCTATATAGTTCTCCCCACTCAACTATGGACATGAGCTTGTATTTATAAGGCTCAATGGATAGGAATAGTTGAGAGAATTGTGGGTGAGGTGGCTCTAAGATCCTACCATGGGGGATCTCAAGCTCAACTGACCCATAATGATAGGGATAAAGGAGGACATGAGGCTCATGATCTAGAAGCCTCGAGAAACTTCTCTTTTTCCCATTTTACCCAAGGTACCGCTTTTCTTCTCTTATGGCAGAGCGGTTTACATGAGAAATGCTTATAGACCAAAGACCATAGGTGGTGGCACCGCTTATGGAAAACAAGATGTAGGCAGTGTGAGTAAGGTACCACTCATGGGCCACAGGTAAAGCGCAGTGCTAATTTTTTTCATGTAGAATTGACAAATAGAGTAGTTTTCCACTCTAAGTGCCGGGATTAAGGGAAAACATGGAAGTTAAGGGTCTTATCACATGGTGGTGACAAGATTTGGGTATAACAACCCAAAGAGGTGTTGTGCTCAAGAACAGAGCTTCCAGACCTCAGTTGAGAGGTATTTTCAGGTGATCTAAGGATTGTAGAAATTTGGATACCCTTTAATGCACACCCAGGTGCAGGGTGGGGCATGGTTGTGAGTTCCATGGTTGTATAAAGCCAAGTCGGATACCCGTGGAACCAAAAGAAGATGCTTATTCATATGAGTATTTGGTTCACTTGACAAATTTTTGTTGATTTTATGTCAATATACATGTGAATGTGATTCATCTATGATTTTGGAAAATCTTATGAATACTAACACGGGAATTGACTCATTGCTTGGGGCTTGAGTATAAGTATTGTTGGTTGCCAAAGACACTGGGAATGTTCCAAGTTGAGGAGGAGGATTCTCCAAGACCATAAAAAAATCATGTGGTGTGTAATGATGCATGCAAGCAAGGACTTGGAAGATTTCCAAATCATTCCATTGGACAGATAAAGGTGCAGAGGAAGCATTGATGTGCTAAAGAGACTACATGGGAGATGGAGGATGCCATGCAGTTGGTACATCCATTTTTGGTTCAATTTTGTAGAGCACTGAGGGTGGTGCCAGTGTAGAAATTGTTGAATTTTTGTAAAGCACTGAGGATAGTGTTATTAGAGGGGGAGGGGAATGTGACACCTCAGTTTTGACCCCATGGTATTGAATTGCATATGATGTAAATAACATTAATAAATCATGGTGTGGAGCTCAAAGAAAAGGCCGCACCATGGATTTAGTATTTTATGTTTCAACAATTAAAATCGATGCCAATGGTCTATGTGCTATCCAAGGACAATATGTTTAAGACATCATGTCAAATCAAATTAATAAAATTACCACAACTAGCTATGTGTCACAACGTTAAAGAGATAGGGGCATGAGTTCATAAGGAATAGGGAGGGGGGAGTAATCAAACCCTTGAGCCAATGGGGAAAAACCCATAGAGCGGTCACCTACCCTTTTTGTCTTTTGTGCCCAGTTATTAGAAGTGGTTGGGGAAGTTATTTCTTTGGGGATGGGAAAGGTATGGAGGTCAAATTCGAATTTGGGAAGTCAGCCATTTTTGGAAAGTGTGTTTTTGATTTATGGGGTGAGTCAAATATTGGGAAGGAATTCACAAGCCATTATGCACCCATGCCCTTCATTTCCTCACCCATTCTCACTCATGTGGGCTCTCTCACGTAGCAGGAAGGGGGCTGAGATCTCCCCTTCATGATTTGGCAGTTTTTTCCATGTTTCCTCATGGATGGGGAGGTCATTTTTTGGAATGCTGAGTGCATATGTAGGGGAGATTCACTTTTTAGTGTTTGGTTGGGGGCCGCTTTTGTCTTCCTCATGATTTGGGTTTCTTTCCTCATTTTTCCCATGCTCAGAATTGTTTTCTATGTTGCTTGGCGAATGGGAAGGAATGGGCCACGATTATGGGGTTTCAGGTGGCCATTTTCTCTCCGTGAGCAAGCTGGGAGCTTCTCTTCTGTTTTCCTTCTTTTTCCCCACTTTCTCCAAGTTGGGAAACCCGTTTTTTGTTGCTTTGTGAATAGCCTGAGGAGATTCATGATCTCTGGGTCTGGGGAGGTCTTTTTTTCTCCTATGATGCCATAGACGTTTTCCTGGATTCATATCTATAGTATGAGGGTTTGTAGAGGTCATTTTTCCTCAATAGAGCCATTGAGAGTTTTGATGGAGTCGTATTGTTCACTCAGGGTGTTTTTTCCAATTTCCTTTTATATTTTTAGGTTCCCGAGACGTTTTTCCCTTACCTAGCAATGGTATTTTGCTGTTGGGTGCATCCTTGTGATGAATTGGAAAAGTAAGTCCAAGGAACCATCTATTAATTATATGACTGTGTGTTTGATGTATGGATTGTCTTGGCTGAGTAAGTACAAGGACCCCTCCATGTATTGGCTTGTTTCCTTAACAATCTGTGAAACCCAACGTTGTGTTGTCTTGACTGTGAATGTATGGTTTTGGCTATGTGTGAGCCTGTTGTTCCCTTGTTCCTTGTGGAATCATGCCCACCTCGGGGGTGGCAGTGATGCTGAGATATTAGTGAGCACACTGGCCTATGGTTGGGTGGAATGTTGCAGTGATGTACTATAGTTGCAGGCCAACTTATTTCAAGAAAAGTTTTCTTGTTCTTAATCTTTGCAAACTATCGGTTTAATGAATTAATATGAACATGTTGAATGTTTTAATGTTTGAATGAATGAATTTTTCATCCCCTGTAGAATTCATTATGCACATGTGTATATATTTATGTTCAATGCATTTTATTTATTACGTTTTTATGTTCATGGGGCTATTTTTCCCGTTTTACAGCAGTAGTGTGTTGGTTGCATCCTCTCCATCATCGGTATGACGGGTGGGGACTTCATGACAACTCCTCTATATCTTACACATATATGAATATAATTTAAATAAATACATTACCTTCAGGAATCTTTACATTTCTCTAAATAAAATTAGGGATTATATTTTTTCTTCTTCCTAAGAAACATAGGAACTCTTGATCTACTCTCTTTCAAGATCATTCATCCAAATGAATCCATGTCATTCTCTTCTTGAAGTTCAGGGCATATGTTTTTCCCTACAAGAAAAACTATTCAAATGATTAATAACATTACATAACCAAGAAATGTAATCACATGATAACTTTCAGCATACTAGCAGTGGTTCACACAGTTATACACATAGCCTAAATTAATGGTTTGACATAACCATATTCATATCTTATGTGATGTTTTGAAACCCTATATCAGTTCAAAAATTGATATTTTATAAAGGAAATATGCAGCACCATATTCATGCATCAAGCATGAATCCCTCTATTTGATATCTTATGACCAAACATGTAGTCCTATATTCACAACTCATGAAGTAAGAACGAATCCCTCTATTTGATATATTTTGACCAATCATGCAGTCCTATATTCACAATTCATGAAGCAAGCATGTATCCCTCTATATCATGTCTTATGAAGGAAATTTTCAGCTTTATATCAGTCCTATATAAATGTATATCTATCCTATGTAAGTTTTATATCATTCCTATATTATCTCACGTAATATGGACTCATGAGATCAACAATATGCTAATAAAAGGCAAATAATAATATGTATGCTCAACCCAATTCCAGAGTCCAGGAATACATATCTCTAGATGATAGTCATGAACCATATTAAAAAAACTTTAGATCTGATTTATAACAGCATATAAAATCAAAATATAAAGTACTTATATTTTATTGATTTGTGTGGGGTCCCTCTCGATCTCTGCACCCTTGCGGAGAAAACCGAAGTCCTTATTTATTCACTTGAATAGAAGAGATTCTTTGTAGTGAAAGAAATTCTCCCTTTCTTCATTATTGCCATGAGGAAAATATTCCTATCTTTAGTGTACACAACCTTGCTTTGGATTCACCCCTCGTCTTCACTCGAGTCCTTATTCTTGAAAATATTGGTGAGTGTATCAAAACAGTTCCTTGTGTTCTTCAACAGAATGATCATGGACATGAGATTGTCCTTAACCAAATCAAATATTATATGCTTGGCCTTTGCTTGATTCTTCTTGAAGTTTATTCACCCTTGATTGCTGGTAGGATCATCTACCACAATGGTCACAAATGAATCAAGATCATGCTCTTTAAGAATATTAAACACCCTCTCTTTCCATGTGTTGAAGTTTGATGTGCCTTCAAGTCAGTCCTTTGGTCAAATGAAAATTGATGTCATGGTTGTAATATTTTCTCAACACTTCAATATTTATGCAGGATTAGCTTTATGCACCAAACTAAGCCAAATCACTCCCTATAATCTCATACCATGTTGATGTTCGAGAAAAATCGGAGAAGCTTGAACTTTAAAACTTGTATCAATCAATTTCAGTAATATGTATCTCATAAATCAGCCACATATGAATATATCAGCCACATGTGAATCTAATAAATATATCAGCCACATGTAAATCTCACAAATATATCAGCCACATAAATCAGCTCCACAAATCAACCATAAGAGACAAGATATACCCTAGGAAAACCCTCCAAACATGGAGAATTAAAAGCCCAACACTTCTTTGAGTATGATAGAGAGATTTTCATAGAATGGTTTACAACACATACGAATATTGCATGATAAGAGATATAATCTCATCGTTAGGGAAGATAGATCCAATGCAACCCTACAAAAATAGTTGTATGTAACTATATTGATTTTTTCATATGCCTAGCATATTAATAACAAGCCAAAAACCCTAGAATGCAGAAGGTAGCACATAGGAGGCTCAGTAAACATACTAAGAGCACCACATAGTGCATTCAGAGGGAGGAGCTAACTAGAACTCCCTCCATGCAAACATTAGCACCCTTCCTTGATTAACTTTAACTGATTGTTCACTATCTTGAACTGAAAGTGAACTAACTTGAATTGAATGTTAAATAACTTGAACTGAATGTTAACTTAATTGAAATGAATGTTAATTGAATTGAACTGAATTTTAACTTACTTGAAATGAATGGTAACTGAATTGAACTAAATGTTAACAGACTTGAAATGAATGTTAACTGGCTTGAACTGAATGTTAGCTTACTTGAACTGAATGTTAACTTTACTTGAAATGAATCTTAACTGACTTGAACTGAATGTTAATTGAATGTGAAATAAACTCAATCTTTAACTGACTATTGATCACTTAGTTAACATGATAACATAAGTGTCATCGGTGCTTCACTCTTAGTGCCATCCATGCACAATTTCTATTATTAATTTTTGCATGGATCTCTTTAGTTAACTGATGCATGTTGATTGTTGAACATTAATATCTTCTTTACTTAACTAATTACATTCATTAATAGTTCAACTAATGATTTTACGGAGGCATTGATCGAGGCATTCATATTTTACTAAATCTTTATAAGTTTAGTTCACTTAAACATTTGCATGGGCAATTCAAATACTCTTTCTCTATGTTTTATGTCATTGTCATTAAATAATTAATACATGGTCCTTATGTGTATTATTTATCCATCTTACCATATCATAGTCAAAATAATTATTCAATACATACTGATGAGCATATATATTACCCTAGGCCATATATTCATATGCTAAAGTAATTCACTCTAGGGGTAGCTAATCCCTAAAGGAAACTTGTAGCAATTAGTGACCATAACTAGCAGGGATAATTTTAAGAACACCCCCGAAATTAATATGTATAATAAAAGGTTCAATCTCCCTAATATATAGGAAAAATGAAGGCTAATTTATCAATAATATAATAGGCATATATAATTTTTTGGCTAATCTTTCATTCTGTTAGAGAGTATTCTAAAATATTGGCGAAAATTTCACTAAAATATTAGATATTGTAAAATCTTGGTGAATATTTAACTGAATTATAAAATATTGTAAAAATTTGGAAAATGTTTCATTAAATTATAAAATCTTGTAATGTCTTAGTGAATATTTTTCTAGGAAGTCTCAACTTTTAATTCTACATATTACTAAGGTAGTGCATAGAAGATCATATACCTGAGCTCGAATCTCTCAACTCATAGACACTCACTAATGAACAAATGCATGAATGAGGAGATGATGGATTTATTTATACATTTCACAAGTAGTATTACATCACTCACAACTAGAGGTGTTGGTGAAACACAACTACACTAACTAGATTCAGGGAAAGTGGGGAATCCACTTTTTATCTCGTCCCTTAATGGTCCAACAAACATGTGGGGACCCAAATCTTGATATACCAACAAATTGATAGAATTGAACACTTTACATTGTGGATTTATTATGGCACCCATGAACAATTATTACACTGTGGATTATCATTGAGACCTACAACCTTAATATAGTGTATGAATTCTCAATTAGCTTATTTTCCAAATCTCTCATTTTAAGTTACCCTTTAGAAGAATATAACTTGCTTATATGTTTATAGATATGAATGCCAATTTTTCCTTTATTTTATTGACAATCAAGGTATTCATTATGTCATTTCATTTATAATTGTTAGAGTTATTTAGAAACTTGCAATGGTTATTATAAATAAGAACATACACTAA
>LPNX010017377.1:0-12199 GCA_001517045.1 Pseudotsuga menziesii
ATATGGGTTTGATAATTGATGGCATGGATCAGAAAAAAACACTCTTGCCACATTTTGTCCGTGTGCCAAAGAATTTAAAGGAGGAGAATTTTATTCAGTATCACTTGGTTGGGTGTATGGTTTTTAATGGTGAAATGATTCCAAGGGAAAGCATACCATCCAGAGCCTACTGTATAGAAATTGGAAGAAACTGTTGACATGCAAAGATTTCTGTTTGGATCGCATGGTGAGGAAAGGTGCATTGAAAAAATTAATGACATTAGCTTTCAGCATCAATTTCGTATAAAAAAGATTGATGGAAAAACACTATTGTGGGGCAAGAAGTACTCAACTAACACAGAATGGGGGCCTTCATCAGGTTTGGCATTTTTGAAATTCATCCCAAGTCATCAAATGTATGCTTCAAATTTATTGTTATTGCAATCATCTACAGAGATTCATAATGCAAGGCGACATAGTAGAGATGTTGATTCTTCTCAATGCTTGGAAGAAATCAAAAAGTCTATTGAAGATACATATGAGTACTTTGATGTTGCTGATTCCGTTTGGTGGGAATCTTTTTTCATAGAGCAGAGTGACATAATTTCAAACTCTACAAATGGAGATATATTTTTGAAGACTCCATTTGCTTGGCCACAAAGTTTATCAAATGAAAACGAGGTAACAAATGTTGAACCTCGAGCTGTTGAGTTTTCTCAAGTAGAGGAAAGAGAAATGTATATTGGCTCTAGAAGATCATCTGCAAAGCGTCGAGAGATGGAAGACCTTTACAGGGGCTCAGTACAAGATATCAAGGAGGGTTGCATGATTGTAGTTTTGGCTACAGATGATCCACGTCAATATCAATTCTGGATTGCAAAAGCTATGAAGGTCAATAAATAAAATGATGAAGTAGTATCAGTAGAAGTACATTGGTATGTAACAGATACACACCCATTTGATGGTGTGTACGAGGCAGAGATGGTGGTTGAGAAAAAGGTTTGCAGAAAGAGAAACAGAAAGGGTCAAAAAATAAATCGCCGCTGCATTGACATCTTGAAATTAGAGGAAGTTGATATACTTGTTTATGATTTCAAGTTGACAAAGAAAGACACTCTCCGCTCCAAGACTATAGAGATTATCAAGAGGTTGCTACCACAGCCAGAAGTTGCAAGATGGGAGTCTGTTAAACCAAGCCATAGATCCTGAAGGAATATGACATCTGAAATGATGGGCATAGATGTAGACTCAAATGGTGCGCCCATTGATAATAGAGAAGAGTATGGGTCATCTACATATTCATCAAGTCCTTCATCTGCAGAAAATGTAGATTCTGATGGGGTGTCAGAATCCATGGATGAATTTGAAGAGGCAGTTAGATGCTTTTTACTAGTATGATTTTTGTAATTGAAAGTCTAGAGGAGTTTTTGAATATTTATATGAACCATTTGTTCTTGTATGGTCTAATATATTATCTCATTATGAATCACATCATAATTTATTTGTTTCTATATGGTTATAATGGTGAAATTATTAGAGAAATTTGTTTTTTCTTTAATATGCAATTTTTCAGAAAGTTGTAATTTATCTCTTCAAGAATTTTTCTTTTTTTCCAATTTAAGGTTGATTTTAAAGTTTTGTTAAACAAAAATATGGGATGTTTAGTCCATGGCTCTATTTTTTACCCTAAAAAAAAAACGTGTATACGGGTATCAACACTTTTCTATTTGGGGGGTGTTTTGGTGTTTTTTTTGCAAAAATCCTATTTGGGGGGTGTTTTTGGTGTTTTTTTTGCAAAAATCATCGTTTTTATGGGTAGAGTTCTCATTCATAGTATATAGTTCTCGTTTCATAGTATAAGTGGTTATACTTGAGCATGCTTAGAATTTACTATTTAGTTATTTCATATTCATTGTTCCTAGTTTTAGCTTGTAAAATTCCTTAGCCCTCTCCTCATAATATTGTTCAGTTAAAAAAAATTCTTAAAATATTTCTTAAATGTACTCCAATTAATATTTTTCTCCTTTGTACCTTTTACTCTTTTCAAGTCCTGCCACCAAATATCCGCTTTCCATGTAAGATTATAAATAGAGATCCCGACCTTCAGTTGATTAGAGTAGTTATAAATTTGAAAGTATTTCTTCATCTCGGATAGCCAGGATTTTGCCTCTTCCCCCTTCTCAGTTTCACCATTAAAGGTTGGTGGCTTGATTTTCTTGAATTCCCTAGAAATTTCTTCATAAGGTTTAAAATTTCTCTTCCTAGTATGGTGATTATCTTCACCATTGTCACTAGTATATTGGAAATTTTGTTTATGTGAATCACCATACACTTTAGAAGATGAGCTACTTTCGATTTTAATTTGTTTAGTATTTTTATCTTTATGCTGGTAACCCATATCTTTAGACTGAGTTCTTTTATCTTTTTCCGTAGTATGAAATCTTTCCATCAAAATCCGATTTAGCTCCTCCTGAGCTCTCAAAATTCTCTCATTTTCTTTTTTGACCGATTCCATTTCTGTTTTTAGTTCCTTAACTGTTTGTAGTAGTTTGGAAGAATTCTTAGTTATCTCTTCTTGTATAGGTTATTTTTAAAAATTATTTCATTCAGTGTATGGAGACTCCTCATCCACATATTCCTCCAATCTATCCATACCTGTGGTTAAATCAGGAAAACAAATTCTTTGGAAATATCATTGAAAACAAAATAACATCAGTATATTTGTTAAGTTTACTGTTTCGCATATGCAAGTTAAGCCACATCTAGGCCTAGTGTCTAAACCTTGTGCTTTGATACCACATGTAATAATTCAAAAATTCGTAAAAATTTAAAATTTTTCATGTGACATAAAATGTCAAAAGTCAATGCTAATGAACCACTAACTGTTAGCAGATAATTAAATAGTTTGCCAGAGAAATGAAGATTACTTCTTTATAAGGTTCTGTATAACTTAAATGCTTATCTTAAAATACTGTGTTAGTACTGTTTCAACCTAGCAGTTGTATTTTTCCAGAAAGTAGAAAAGAAATCTGTCGTTTACTAAAGCCAAGTGTATTATTGTTTTCTTTTGTCGAGTAGGGAAAGTTTCCTAGGTGTGATCGGGGCTTACTTAGCTTATAGCTAACAAAGTGGGACTGATGGTTCTTTACAGGTTTTAACAGGTATGAGTATGTTCCAGTAAAAACAATTTTTATTTAGGTCAAGAAAGATACTTCACTAGCATAAATATGATGCTAGAATTAGAATGTTTAAATGCAGCTTGTCTCCATAAGAGGTAACATTGATCTTATTTAAGTCGTCAAAACTCCATAAATGTGTTAAAACAAAACTACATATGCATGGGTTAAAATGCATGACCAAAATACTATGAAAATGAAATCAAATCTACTATATGATTAAGATTATTTCCAAAGAATACTCTTATTTTCGCTTATAGCAATTTTGATCTAAAGTTTAAATAGGAAGAAATATAGTGCTCAGACTTTTGCTTAGATCACTCAAAACAATTGGAGTTTGGTTTTGATCATAAGTATATGAATCTTTTTGTAAAACATAAAAAAATACTCTATGCTGTTAAACTATAAATCTAGCCTATTTTATCCAAGAGTTTTGTTTCTAAGGGTTCTTAAGTCATCATACTCATTAGATGTATATCACATTTACCCTTATCCTAGGGTTTTATAATTAAAAGTTTTCTCAATAAATAACAAAACTACTTTTACTCTTAACTGTTTATTCATTATTTGGATGTTAGAAATACATTTGAGACTCTTATATAAGCCTATGGACTGCACTCACTTGTAACCCCAACTACACAATGCATCAAGAGTCTTGGTCCAAGGTTCTCTTCCTAGTTGAAATAATTCTTCTTCAAACTATTACAGTTTTTACCTTGAATTCTTTTTATTTGTATCATATGCCACATTTCCTGGTGTACCTTTTTGCTATAAACTACTTTCTATCACAAGAATTTTTTGTAAATCTCTTGAGATATGGTTATTGGTTTATGTAATATAAAATATTTTATATTTACTTGGGTCCTAGTTAAACAATTACTCTCTAACTCCAAAAGTTCAAAAGACAACTTCAATAAGTTATTAAATTACCCTTCTTGATGTAGTTTTTGGTTAAAGGAATATTATTTACTTATGTTTTATAAACATAGCTAACCAATTCTATCCTATCTTATTCTATAAACAATAACCATAAAAACATTACATTTCTTTATACTATGATTTATAAACTAAGTACCGATATGACCAAAGGTTATAATATACTATGGGCAATAAAAAAGAATTATATTGTTTTGATGATTAATGTGTTGATTTGTAATGATTTCTATGCAGATTGGAACTGCATACGCAACTATTGACTTGCACCCACTATGATGAAATATTGTTGAGGACATGTGGAGATGTTTTTTCAACATGTTAAGTTGACTTATAACAAATCCCTAACCCTTCATTTCACATTGAGAGGGTTCCTTCAACTGGTGCGACCGAGCTGCGAGCTCGTGGCCGCCATGGCTATGCAATAACCTTTGATTTGCAAAATGTCTTCCAGAAAATTAATGTGAGTTGTCTCGGTGAGGACATAAGGTGGTTTTCAAAGCTTGTTGACTTCTATGTATGCTTCTGGTGTATTTAAAACTGGTTTTTGGCCACCGACTTGTGAACTGAGATTTCAGTTTTTGTGCATGGTGACATGAGCTTTTGCCTCTGGTTGATTGCTTCCTTCATGGTGTGATTCAGGGTTTATGTTGCACTTCGGCATCTTCATAATTTCTGGAATTACTCTCCGAGGTGCCATTGAATTGGGTTCAAAGGCTTCGCTTCCATGACTTCTCCAGAATGAGAACACTTCCAGATAACTTCCCATCACGGTTTTTGTTTCACGAAAATGATAAGTTACAAATACATTTTACAGGTTGTAACTAATATTGTTTTTCTACATAGGTTTCTCTCCCATCTTGTGGTGTTAGCTGCTATCTCAACTCTCCATCCTTCGGCCACGAAAAATCCTGGTAAGCCTCGATTATACTGAGGGTTTCTCCTACATTGGTATTGTGGTGGTTGGAAAGATAAGAAACTTCGCCGTGTTGGTTATGGCTCAGCCTTGATAACTTGTTAGATTATTTCTTCTTGTTGTTTTGTTTTTATACTATTTTAAAACCCTGGAGGTTATTATGTGCAAGAAACTTGAAGGCTGTTACAGCCATGACTAAGGGTTTTCATGAAAGAGCCTTTAGGGCCTGGAAGATGTAAGAGCTTTTCATTTTACATACTCGGCTTAAGCCATGACATTACTATTTTGACCACTGTGTGGTTTCTTGAACTTTTAAGTGGTTTTTACAGGGAATGAAAAGACTTTTCTTTCAGCAAAAATTGTAAACAGATGAACGGTTTTTTTACTTATTATGAAATGTAATAGCTAAAAACTTTGGTTTACTGTTTTGTTTAAATTTGTATAAATTGTTTTTTAGTAGGCTTAAGCCTCGACCGATGTTTATAAAAGGCCATAGGCAATTACACTTATTTTATTTCATCTCTGTTTAATTGTTTACAGTGTTATTTAATTTAAAATTACATTTAATATAAATGATTTATAGTAATTTTTACTATTTGAATTTATACAGTGTTATTAGGTGAATAATGTATTATGTTTCTCTCAGAATGGTTATTATTTTTGGATAACCTACAGTTCTGTAATGAGATGGATTTTACAGAAATAATTTTTAGTTCTGTATCTATTTTACTTTTAATAATAATTATTTACAGCTGTTAGATTTTATGTTAAGAATAAGAATATGAAAGTTCGTTTCAGAGATAAAACCTATCTCTTGTAAACCCTAGATGGTTCTTGAGGGTTGCAACAAAACATCTGTGTTTTCAGAACATAATGTAATGTAAACTTGAATAAATTATTATAATTAAACTATGAAGTACTAGTTAGGTTAAACCCTAAGTACTACTTTTACTATACCTATATCTGTTTATTAAACTTTATTTATTGTATTTGTAATAAATATTAATACTAGTAATAATTCTATGACTATTATAAATACTAGTGATTATTATATAATCTACTATTTTCCTGTAATTAGATAATACAGTTACTTTCACTATACGAAACAAGTACAGCTAGATTTATGTAAATGAATCACATAAAACTATAGAAGTAATCATTTGCATTTTACATTCAGAGTAATAAACAAATCTACTTATTTAACTTAAGCAAGCAGCTATACTAGAGTATTGCCTTGTAAAAGGCGTGGGAAAATACAGTTTGGTAATTTCTTTTCTATCCACCTTTCCCTTAACCAAAAAACTCTACTATTTTAAATGCAATCTGCTAATCACTAGTTTTATCAACAAACAATGCTCTTTCTTCTTCATTAACCCTAATAAAATAATAATATGCATATCTTGAAAACTAGTTATATTTTTCTGAAAAACAGTAGATAAACTATAAATAAACCTAAACAAATAAAAATTGTTAAATGGATGAGGTGACAATAGCTTAAGGAGGCTGTTCCTCCCAACCAACTCCTGGAGAAATCTTAATCTGCACTTTCTCAGGACCTCCAAGCATGTTTCCTAGTCCTCCTAGTAGAGTACTGGGCAAAGGATGTAACCTTGAGATCCTCTGTCACTTGACTGGATATACAACAGTAATTCATCCCTGATCATAGCAGTAAGAACTTCAGCCTAGAGTAGCTGCACAAGTTCAATCTTCAGCAGTTAACCCCTCAAACTCACTTCAACACATCCCCTCCATCGAATTCTCATGTGCACTTCATTCACTCAGAATGATCACAATTCCAGAAAATGAGCAGCCTTCAATGGGAAGTTTTATATCAATGCCTAGGTCTTCTGGGTCAGTTTTTAATTAATGAGCCACCTGCTCCTATTACACTTTCTTGGGGAATCATGACCACAATTATAGGGAAGTTTCCACCTGCAACAGTTAGGAGTAGTCTGAGGATGATGCCACTTGTGAGTATACTCTCCACCCAGTCTCCTCCATCAAGTGACCAGTTAACACTCATTTAATAGCTTCCCTAAGCTGTTGTCTCATAATTTATTTATTTATTAATAAAATATTCTACAATACATTAATTATCCTTGAACCCATTGCGTCATCAATTACAAAATTTATCATAAAATATAACATAATGTTCTTCAATGACATTAAATTTTTTTGCAAATTGGGGCATGTGACATGAGATACTTCCAGGGAAGAATTGTGAGATTTGGATGACTTCAGTAAATGTGTCTTGTTGGTCTACTTTGAATATATTTTCAAAGGAATATTTACCAATCTCTACCATCTCCTCAAAAGTGGATACCCTAACATTATTTTCATTTCATAACTCCAAAATCGTATTCTGTTGTTTTCTGCCTTTGGCAAAAGCGTGATTTTTTTTTATATGTTTTCATCCTCACTTTCCATCAAGATGGCTCTTCTCTTAAGCCTCCAAAATTTCTCTCGTTAGTTCATAATATTATTTTTGTTGGATTCAATGGAAATCAACATTTCCTTGTCTCTCTAGCCGAGATCCCCCCCCCCCCCCCCCTCAGAGTTATGGATCTCTGCCAATTCTTCTTCAATATGAGTGATACCTTGATCATCTAGAATCCTTTTATTTCTATCCCACTCCTTTAGAATTTGTTTTACGCGGGACATATTTTGAGAAAAATGTGTGGAATCATGAGATTATTCATCTGCCACATAAGGAATCCAATTTAATTGAATGAGTCTGAGAACTTCCTCATTTTTTAACCAGGAAGTAGAAAATTTGAAAGGACTAGTTGGATTATTAGGGTTTCTTAAAAAATACAAAGAAATAGGAAAATGAACTAAGTCAGCTCCTGAATCCACCCATTGTTTGAACATAAGCTCCTTCTCTAGAAGGGTTTTAGCCAAGAGAAATTTGTTCAACCTTTTTGCAATTCTGTCCTCCCCGGAAGTTCTATTTGTCCAAGTTGGGTTGAGCTTCTCGGGATCAAGGTCCACCATATTGATTTTAAGGAGGAGGTTGCTAAAGAAAGTAACTAGAAGGTATAGCCTTTCTTTTAGTCCCTATATTTCATGGGCACCAAGGGTGAAGTTCAGGTCTCCACCAATCACCACATTTTCACTTATTAAGAACTGGGAAACTTGTAGAGCTTTCCAGAATTCCGCTCTATTATTGTGAGGCCCGTATATATTTGTGATGTTCAAAGTTAAGTTCACCTCTGCCCAAAATATTTGTATCCCCATTCCATAAGAGGTTGTCCACAAGTTTGAACAGAGTATCATGGACTGATTCCATCCTATTGATAGCCCACCCAAAATACCTCTTGCACTCTGAGCTAAAAAATAAAATTTGTTTGCAAATGAGGACAACAAATTTGTGACCTCAGATTATGATCTGAACATTTCCTACAAGAGAATGAAATCTGGTTTTTGAAGCGAGAGCATCCTCTTTATGGCAAGTTTTTTTCAGACCTGCACTACTCTAAGTGCCCCAAAATGATTTTTATGTTTTCCATTCTCTTTATCGCAAAGGGATTTTTGTTGTGCAAAGGAGAGATGTGAGGGTCTTCCCCATCCCTTTCCCCTTGTTGGTAAGATAGGGTTTGATCCCAGGCTAAGGAAAGGTGCTAGAGGATTCGTGAGAGTAGGGATATCCCTTGTTATGATATGGAAATGAATTTGGGAAGAGGTAGGAAGGGGGTCTGTAGAGGCAACCTATGGAAAGGGTAAAACAGTCGATGCAGGAAGGGCCTACAATGTTGGAGATGAGGGTGAAGAATTTTTCTCATGTGAACGGGGAGGGAAATCAAAATTGTAGGAATCCAATAGTGGAGAAAAAGATTTGTTTGAATGCAAGTCTCTCATATGTTCATTTAAAGAAGTGACTGGAAACATATTTGAGAGTGGCCAAGCCGCTTGCTGAGGAGGGATATCTATTCTAGATTCTAGACTAGGACCAGCCCGTTACTTTACATGGTTCAAAGGTTGCTATGTCATGTCAGCCTCATTCTATTTTTATGTGGTTCTTTCTATTTCCTGAATCACTTCCTCCTTGGAGAGCCCCCTTTTTTCGAGAGATTGCTTATGGAGGTCCCAAATGGAAGTTTCTCTCGAGATGTCCCATCTCGTGGCAGCGGTGGCATCTTAACGATAGTCCTTCATAGTCCATAATTGGTTGTTTGGATGTGGAACCTCAAATTAGGTTTAAATGCTCTTTGAGCTCTGTTCAGATGTTCAGTGAGATAAGGATTGTTGCTACTATTCTTCAATGAGTGTTCCATAATGATAAATATGATTCCAAAAAAACCACCAAGGAATTTCCAAGATCCCGTAGTGAGTATGGATTCCAAAAATAACATGGAAGGCCAAGGAGTTGCACCCACACCATAATTGTGTCCAGTATTTTGCTTTCCGCATCAAACAGGGGTGTCCACTTCTTGAGCATAATGGGAATCATTCCGTAATTCCACTTTTGATTCATAATTTTGTATGCATCCTCTTTGTAGTTAAACATGAACCTAAACCACCCTTTTGAAAGAGCACTAGTCTCTGGTTCATAGTGAAGCAAACCCATCCAATTCCTCCGAACCCATATTTCCATTTCCTATTGATTAGGGTTTCTCCCTCGAATCTTCCCTGCTAGTGCCAGGTCCATAAATTCCCTTGCCTCTCCAATTGAGATGTTAACACCACAAATTAGGTTCAGGGGTTCGCCATTTGGTGCCAGACACTGGTTTTTCCTCTTCCGAATAGGGTTTCTTCATCTCCAGAGATCACCATCTAAAGAAACCTCTCTAGAGTCTATGTTTCTGGTATGACCCCGACCCCAGTGGGGTTCCATTGAAGTCAATGGGATACAAGAAAGCATCAATGAAACCTTCTACATTGAGATCATCTTCCTTAAATGAAGGCCCAAAAGAAACTTGTTTTGTGTGCGTGGGAAGGGTTCCTAGCCACCCCACCTCCTACAGATCTAGGTCACAGAGATAGGCCTGCTCTAGCAGAGTCAAAGGGTTTTGGTTCGTAGCAAAGAGTGCTTCAATATGGAAAATAGTCTCTTTCACTGGAGAGAAAACTGGGTCTGTGAAAGTGATAGGAGGAAAAGGGGATGAAGGGTTTCTTCCAAGAGTCGGTTCCAGGGAGAAATATTCTAGTGGTGATGGTGAGGAGAGTGTAGCTTGGTCATGAGGGGTATCCGAAGGCCCTTCGCTAACCCTAGCTTCCATAACTACTACGGTTTCAGAGGAGATTCCATCTGGAAAGAGATCAGGTGGTGGAAGAGTCACAACTATGCAAGCAACTGCTGAAAGAGTCGGGGCGGTGAAGACATGCTCGTTCTGCCACGAGTCTTCCATGAAATCCAAGATATCTCCTTCGTCTACGTGCTCCATGTGACAATGGAAAACTATGAAAAAACCCCAGATAGGTCGCTGAGATTAGGGGCTGATAGTTCATCACCCACAGGATTTCAAGCCTACTGCAAGAAACCTCCGCTCCATCTTCCTATCATCAGGTTTAAGAACTCATATATATATAAGCGTATTAAAATTATATCTTTAAAATGTTAATTATATTTATGTATATTAAATTTTAATTTTAAGTTAATATTTATTATTATTATTATTATTATTATTATTATAAAATATAAATTGCTATAAGATTATTTTTTGTAGTTTACACCACATACCATATATCATGAAATTCTACCTATGCAATTAACTAAAAAAAAATGGTCCACAAACCCCTCTTTTATAATAAAACATAAAACTTTTTATAACAAAACTCAATGTTAAAAAAATTGAAGAGATCAATATTCACGTGAAGAAATAACTTCTTCAGGAAAGCCTGTGTAATTTGGAAAATTTTTTTTATACAAAAGTAATAAAATGCTGAAACTTTCTAGTGCACTACACTATACTAGATACAAAAAAATTGAATTACATTTTATAGCTATGAGATGGGATATATGGTATCCTAATTTGATGAGCATTTAGCACTTTTAAATGTCCACAAACATACACTAATACAAAAGCGCGGGTTTTTCCACGGAGGTTTTCCACGTTTCATACTTTTTAATGTGAAATCGGAAGCAAAATGAACGTGCCGTCGCTGTATCGACGCTTACTTGTCGCTGTATCGACGTTGATAATCTCCGCCGTCGCTATATCGACGGCTTCCTCCTTCAACGTCGCTGTATCCACGGAGCTTCGTCGCTATAGCGACGGCAATGTCAAGCTATGTATTTTTAGTTGACCCAGGGCGCGTAAGTCAATATTTTAGATATATGAAACCAGGCTCGCGGGCAGGCTTCAAATTTGAAGGCTTCAGTGCACGTCAAAGGCCTGTTTACCTGTCATAGAAGGCCATGACCGAATTTGCCCTACAAAAAAAATTCGGTTTCATGGAGTGCCCGTCGAAAATGAAATGAAGCAGAACTGTGTACATTGACAATGGAAGGGCAACCCCAAAATTTTGCCCTTCCTGGGTTTTCAATGGGCTGTGGGAGTTTGGAAGATTTGGATGGGTGACAGGTCACGGTGGACCTGGGCCGCTGGTCCTCTGGGAGTCGTGGTTTTGGTTTCACGGTGTGGCTGGTGTACCCACGGGCCACATTTTCAATCTCAGGGTCATTCATTCCTCTCACCCACTACGCATTACCCACTTCACACTCTGCTCATTCCCGTGTCTCAACGATGATGAAGACCATGCTCTCCATTATGACCATTCCTAAACTGGAGTTAAAAGTAAAGTACTGATTTCAATCTGTTCAAAGGTGGATACAGAGAGAATAGATTTGAATTCAGATTTGAATGGGCAGGTCACAGATTGGAGATTTCGATCTCTACTGGCAAATTACAATGCCAATTTAATGTTGCATTCATCGTTCACTGGCTGCAGTTCCTTGGTGTTAATGTGGAATGGTGGATTTTGTATAGTTGGGTGGTTCAATTTTTTTTGCATGGCAACCTTGGTAATTTCGGCATGGCAACTCGAGGTAAACTCTATTGTTGTAGTTTTTTTTAAGAGTTTTTTTTTATCTTGGATATAATTGTAGGGTTCGGTTTGATTTGGGCATTTGCAGGTATGGTTGTTACTGGGGCAAGGGTTCATTCTTCTTCAGGGATGTGTTTTAAGCTATCTTGCTTCCACAATAACAATTAGCTCAAGTAAGTTGTTTTCTTTTCCTCAAGAATTATAAATT
>LPNX010017423.1:8580-71653 GCA_001517045.1 Pseudotsuga menziesii
TCAAGAACCTGCAACTAAATAACTCAAGCCTGCACACACCTCGTGAGATCTAGATATAGATGCATAAAACAACAAAAATGAAAGATTATGCAGAAATAACCTTATTTAAGCATATACCTGAGATTTTTGAGCATACATCATATGGATAAAAAATATCAAGCAATATAGCTTTCCTAGTTTAAACCCTTACTTGATTCAACCGAATCCTTGAAGCCAGAACACAGAAGCAGCACAGAATTTGGCAAGAAATTGAAGCTACCACATCAGTAGCATAACACTGAGAATCCACACAATCAAATGCACTACACAGTATAGACTCCAAAGCTTCTTTATTCAGAAATGATGATCAAATACAGATTTACAATGGCAATCCCTTCAGTCCAGCTCTAACTAGCTTGGAAGAGGGAGCCTCAAGCAGGATATATACAATTTACAGGCCATCCAGCTCGGGGGGGCGCAATTTCTCATGGAATCAAGTGAAATCAACTGAGGGAGAGTCCATAAATGCATAACTGAAGCTGTAATGAGCCTACTTGTCAACCGGGGGTTTGATTGAGCTGACACATCAACCCATACACTGACACATCGACCCATAGAGCATCCAGGAGAGTCGACACGTGTGGAGGAGAGAGAGAGCGTGCAATTCCCCATGAAGACAGCTGTAGATCAACTCTGGATCTAATTTGATCCCCTCCTTCAGTCAAGGATTTGTCAGATCCAGTCAATCTGCTCTAGATCTGATTGATTTCAGTCAAATCGGTTGAGAATCCACTGATTTATTGATTTTGGATTTGCTCCATTATTCATCAATTTATTAATTAAAATAATCAATAATTGATTTTTGGGGCTTTCTAAATTGAGTGATGGAAGATCACTCAAAACTTAGGAAATAGTGGGTCCATGGGTTTACATGGTGCTCTTAGCTTGAAAATGAGAACCTACATGACTGAAACCGATTATTTGGCCCACTTTTATTACAAAATCAATTTTTCCAATTAAACTATTAAAAAATAGCATAAGTTTTGGGAAAATTAAAATTTAATAAAAAACACTAAAAAAACTAAAGAATTGAAAAATTGAAAAACACCTAGGGGGACTTAGACATGTTCATATGACTCAAAAATGATGTCTAGCATGCTTATACATTGACATATAGACTCTAATAACCTAAATAGGCCTAAATGCCAAGCCGACCACCCCAACTTTAGAGGTATGGAGTGAAAAAATTAGAAATTATCAGTCGTTTATTCAACAACCAATAATAACAAAGGGAAAAAACACCCTGGGCTGATCGGATTGACAAATGAAGTCTAAGAGACTGAGTCTTTTACAGACACTATCATGCTAGAACATTTATTACAATTCCCCCATGGGGTATGAACATGTGATATGATACAACAAGCACGTCCCAGAAGTACTTCCAAAGGTCTTTTGAAGTCCGGACAAGTTAACCCTGTCCGGTTCACCAGGCTCACTTGATAAAAAACCACTAACTACAACTTAGGTGGTAACATTCTGGCTCCATCTGGGACACATTCTCTGACTGATCTTCTGTTCAAAGGAGAGGATGTGATAACTCTGGAATCTCTGGGTCCTACAAGGCAATTAGAGTTTGTCAGTAACATGTATATATAAGAAAAAATTAGTTATAAAAACAAACTAATGTACATAATTAATCTATAATGTGCAAAAAGGAATATTTTACAAAAACTAATATATAAAGGAAAATTTTCAACATGGTACAAAATAACTATAATACAACAATATGATATATTCAATTTAGAAATACATGCAGGGCAAGGTTTAGAAATTGGCCTTGAAACCATCGATGCCACTAAAGGCATCAAACTGTCTCGGCAAAAAAAAGCTTGAGGAGGAAACCATTCTCTGGTAAGCTCAATCTTTCTCCTTCCAAATCATTTAGATAAAAGGAGTTTGTTATTGCTATTTCATCGATGATGTACGGTCCCAACCACAGGCTATCGAGCTTTCCATGTTTCCTAGGTTTTTCCCGTCGTTTGTCCCAACGTAGAACTGTGTCACCTACTTGGAAGGAACCTGGCCGGGTAGACTTATCAAAGGCTCTCTTGACCTTGTCTGAATTTTTGATACTATGGTCAAGAGAGTATCTTCTGCTCTCATCTATCTCGATCAACTGGTTTATTCTATTATGGATGGCCTCTTGATCTGAGCTGAATGTCTGGAGGAGCTGATAAACTGGAAGATTTAGATGGACTGGTAAGGTAACATCAAGGCCATAGACTAGTTCGAAAGGGCCCCTCCCAGTTGAACTTTTCTTAGTCATCATGTTGGCCCATAATGCTAATTTGATTTTGCTATCCCAAGCCTTCTTATTGTCGCCCACAATTTTTTTGACTATGGTCATTAAGTTCTTGTTACTTGATTCTACTAGACCATTTCCTTGGGGATAGTAATTAGATGAGTGAGATAGGATAATGCCGTACTTGAAATAGAAATACGACATCTCGGAATAAACAAAGCATGGGCCATTATCCGTGATTATTCTAGCTGGCACACCGAATCTTGTGATGATTTTATCTTCTAGGAAATCCATGAATATGGCATCGGTTGCCTTTTTGGTGGGTATCGCGTATACCAACTTGGTAAAATAATTCATGGCGGTAACAATCCAAGAGTAACCATTGCTCGAGTTATCCTTGAACTTACCAATGAAGTCAAGCCCCCATTGTTGAAAAGGGGCTTGGACTACTATTGGATTTAGAGGAAAGGATTTCATTTGTTGCTTTCCTGTGAATAACTGACACTGGGAGAAAACTTTGACAGCCTTGTGCACATCTAAAAATAGGTTTGGCCAATAGTAGCCTACTCTAAGGATTTTGTGGGTGGTTGTTTTAGCTGCAAAATGTCCACCACAAAATCCTGAATGGAACTCAACCATGAGTTTCTTGGACTCAGGTTCATCAACACATCTAAGTATTAAACCATCTGGGTTTCTCCAACCCAAACCATCTTCGGTCAAAAAATACTTAGTTTCCTTTAACCTTAATGCCCTTCTTTTATGGCCTAGTAAGTGATCGGGGCATGTAAGGTTGCGGAGGAAAAATAAGATGTCGGTGTACCAAGGGTGCTGCTCTAATCTCTGAAACTTATCTGATACACTTTGCTCTGAATTGCTGCTCTGGCAGATTATTCCTAAAGCCTTCTCGTTTCCTTGGGTTAACATATTTGCAAGACCCTGTCCCTTAATTAATTTAGTAGGTCTTATCTCCAAATCATATTGCTTAATTTTTGAAACCCACTTACCCCTGACTCCTAGATAGTCCTACTGAGACATGATATCCTTGATAGATGCATGGGGTACATATCCAATGATTTTGGAGTAACCTATATAAGTTCTGAAATGTTTAAGGGACTTGACAAGAGCATAGGCCTGTTTCTCCATCGTGGTATACTTAAATTCTGAATTTTGTAAGGATCTACTCATAAAGGCTATGGGTTTCTCTTGTCCCTCCTTATTCTTTTGAAGTAAAACACCGCAATGTTGTCTTCTGAGGAAAAGGAAAATATTTGGAATTCTTTGGAAAAATATGGACTAGTCAAGACCGGGGACATGGATATGGCATTTTTTATGGACTTGAATGCATCTTTCCCTTCATTTGTCCACTCAAACTTAGCATCTTTCTTTAATAGCTTTTGTAGAGGTTTCATTAATTTTGCTAAGTTTGGGATGAATCTTCTTATGAAATTGATTTGACCATTAAAGGACTGGAGAGCTTTTAGATTGTGAGGCAAGGGGACTTTCTTAATAGCTTTAACTCTCTCAGGATCAACCTTGACACCATATTTAGAAATCATGTGCCCCAACAACTTGCCTTCATCAAATCCAAAGATTGACTTGGCGGGATTCAAGGAAATACCATATTTCCAACATCTTATAAAAACCTACCTAAGATGACTTATGTGGTCAGATATTTCTTTTGAAAAAATAGTTAAGTCATCCTAATATATTTCAATTATTTTTCCTATAAGTTCTTTGAAGGCAAAATCCATGGCTCTTTGGAAGGTCGCACCAGAATTCAATAAGCCAAAAGGAATTCTTAGAAATTTATAGGTATCCCAAGGTGTGGTGAATGTAGTCTTATGTTGATCTTCTTTATTTACCAACACCTGGTTATAACCGGAAAAGCCATCCAACATGGACATCATTCCTGATCCTGTTACTCTTTGAATAAAAGTTTCCATGTCGGGTAATGGGTAATTATCTTTGAGGCATGATGTATTCAGATTTCTAAAATCTATACATATTCTAATTGACCCATTCTTCTTTCTGACAACAACTAAGTTGGAACACCAAGATGAATGCCTTGTAGGTGTTATAGTCCCTGCTGCTAACATCTTCCGAAGCTCCTTCTGCACAATGGGGGCCAACTTAGGATTTATTCACCTAATTTTTTGTCCGAAAGGTTTGACCTCCTTAGCTTCTTCTGTGAGGGGAATAGTGTGTTGAAACACATCCTCCCTATAGGATTTAAGCTCATCATAACTAAAAGCCAACACATCTCTATACTCTTTGATTAGGTTAATAAATTTGTTCCTTTCCTTTTCTGAAGTACCTTTTCCAATTTTTATTAACTTGGGATCCTTGTCAATTCCTATGTTTATTTCCATCTAATTCCTAGTTTTTATTTCTTCTTTTTGTTTTTTGTGATGATCCTGACGATCGAAAAGGTTGTTGAAAGCTATAAGGCTACTCGGGATGTGATTCCTTTCATTATCCTCGCACTCCTGATACTCTTCACCTTCCTGCTGATAACTAATCTTGAAACCCTCAAACTCTTGTAGATTGTGGATGAATCTCAAGAGTTGCTCATCATCTTTGAACACTTGCCCGTGGTCTATATTATTTGGAATTGAAAGTCTAAAATTTATTTCCATCTTTCCATTCCCATTAATCATTTCATCCGATGGATGGAGGGTGGATGCTGCTACTGCTAATTTGTCTGCTAACCCATTCATTTCCCTATGGACCTTTTGAATGTTAAGTGCATCAAACCATTCCATAGTGTCCCATGTGGCATTCCTATACTTTCTTAGTCTGTCATTTTTGCATTGATACTGATTCTTAATCTGGAGGACAACTAAATCTGAATCACCTTTTATGTTCAACATCTTTATCCCCATATCTTTAGCGGTTTCTAACCCTAGGAGCAATGCCTCATATTCAGCTACATTGTTTGATGCTTCAAACTCTAACCTGAATGCAAAGTTGTAGACTTTATTTGAAGGAGAGGTGATCATGATGCCCGCACCCTTTCCAGTTTTGGAATAAGCCCCGTCAAAGTAATTTTGCCAAACTTATTCGATCTTTTCATTTTTAATGTTTTCCTTAATGGGGACCATGAAATTTGACAAAATAGCATAGTTTCCAAAATTATCAGTGAAATGAACAAATTCATTTCCGGGCTTCTTAGGGTTTTCTACATGTTGTTTCCTCAGCTTTTCTCTGTGGAGAATCACCCTAGTGTTCTCTGATGCAGGTATAGTAGCATATGTCCAATCCATTTGAATGTGCCCACCAAGAGTTGCAGTCCATTTTCTGGATAACAACATACCCCAATTATCTGGAACATCTATCACCACCACATCCATCAACATGTCGATATCAGGATACTTAGCCAGCTTAACTTGTAAATTTAAGATTATCCCTACCAATTCAACTTCTCTTGCATCCATGGCACAAACATTGTGTTAAGGTCGAGTGACCCTTAGATTTAATTGCTCCATTACTTTTCTTGTCATGAAATTTGATGAAGCACCTGAATCTAACATACAGTTATGAAGGAAAAGTTTATCAACTAAGAGGGAGACATAAAAAGGTGGGTAATCTTCTCTTCTCGGATGAATACTGTTGAGGACTATGGGCATATCTATGGGTTCAATATGTTCAGCTTCAAATATAGCATTATTATTAGGAAGAGGATCCTCTTCGATAATATTATGAGCTTTACTTTGACTATCCTCTAAGGCTTTCAACAAATTTTCTTTTTGGCCGGGAATTTTAAGGACATCGGTTGCATAAACATGAATCTTAGCACTACTTATCCATTCTCCCATATTAATATTTGACTCTGGGACAATAGGAGGATCTGGGAGGGGAGGAGTGGTTACCTTTGGATTGTACTGTTTAGACAGTGATTTCTTTTCTCTTCTTTGATACACAGCTCCCTTGAACCTGGCCTCCTTCATTTCCTTAATTGCTTCCGGAGGAGGCATTACACCATAAAAGTTAGACCAAGTAGAGGGAAATATGGTTAAATGGAACACAAATCCAGCTTCTAGATCAGAAGCAGAAGCACCTTCGAATGGACAAGAGTCCATTCAGGAAGAACGAGAACCTAAGTCCAAAGGTAAATGAAGGTTGGCAGCGATTGATATGAACATGGAGCAATTCAGTGTGATGCTCTATGCTCATGGAGAAAAGGCTGCAGCTATCCGAGATGAGATGGAAAGAATGTGTAAGGCATTCAATGAAGCTATGGAAGAGTGCAAAGAGGAAACGAACATTTTGCATGCTGCGGTGTAGCAAGGTATAGTGGATAAATTCTGGAAGCTTGAGGAAGTTGTGGAACAACTTCAGCTTCATATCAAGGACAAAGATGACACGATTGCTGTGATGAAACACGCGCTGGATAACACCAGTAGTAGCAGAGGCATGACCAGAAAATTAGGATGAAGTAACTGCAACGGTTTGATGATACACATGATTCTAAGTTACTTTGGAATTTCTACTGGGTTGTCGAGTAGTACCTTGATCAGATGAGGCTAAGGTCAACGTTGTGACAATGTTCCTCATAGACACAACAAAGCTTTGGTCGAGGAACCATGCAGAAGACGTAGCTTCAGGAAATTTCACAAAGAGTGTTAGCACCTAAGTTGTACTTGGTGGTTTTTTATCAAGTGAGCCTGGTGAATCGAACAAAGATGACTTGTTCGGACTTCAGAAGACCTTCGGAATTGCTTTTGGGAAGTGCTTGTTATACTATATCACATGTTCATACCCTGTGGGGGAGTTGTAATAAAATGTTCTAGCATGATAGTGTATGTAAAAGACTCGGTCTCTTGGAATTTATTTGTCAATTTGATTAGCCCAGAGCGTTTTTTCCCTTGGTTATTATTGGTTGTTGAATAAACAACGGATAATTTATGAGTTTTTCACTCAATACCTCCAAAGTTGGGGTGTTCGGCTTGGAATTTAGGCCTATTGAGGTTATTAGAGTCTATGTGTCAATGTATAAACATGCTAGTCATTATGGTCAAGTCATATGAACATGTCTAAGTCCCCCTAGGTTTTATTTTTTATTTTTATTTTTTAAGTTTTTTTAATTTTAATTTTTCCACAAAACTTAGGTTATTTTTTAATAGTCTAATTGGAAAAATTGGTCTTGTAATAAAAGTGGGCTCAGAAATCAGTTTCAGTCACGGGGGTGCTCATTTTATAGCTTAGAGCACCATGTAAACCCATAAACCCACTTTTCCTAATTTTTGAGTGATTTTCCCATCACTCAGGTCAGAAAACCCAAAAAAATCAAATATTGATTATTTTAATTGATAAATTAATTAAATAATGGAGAAAATCCTAAATCCTAAATCAATGGATTTTACTCTAATTTGACTGAAGTCAGTGTCATCGGCTTCATATTGACTAGAGCTGACTATTCCTTGACAAAAGGAGTTGATCTGGGCTGAACAGGAAGTGCACCATAGCATGTAATCTTTGGAATTGAGCCCTCTCTCTCCCCTCCACATGTGTGGGCCCATCTGGATGTGATTTTGTTGATGTTTCAGTTAATCGGTGATGTGTCAATCCAATCAGCTCTCTGATTTCTAGTTACACTTAGTCAGACTCATATCAGACTCAGATAGACTCAGATCAAGCTTGGCTTGACTCCACATGCAATTGTAGTCTCTCTCTCCTTCGGAATTGCACCCCCTCTGGGAGAGGTTTCCAGTTTTTGTTATAAATAATGCACAGTTTTCCTCTTCCAAGCTAGTTAGGGTCAGATTGAAGAGCTATTTCTATTGTACTGTTGCTATTTTTCATTTGAAATAAAGAAAATATTTGGAGTCAAGATGGTGTCATGTTATTGTGTGTGGATGAGCATTGCCATGTTTTACTGAGGTAACCTGTATGTATGTTCATAAATTGCTTATTTTTATATTGTGAATCCAGTGATAAAAGATTGATAATAAGTTTATTATGATATTGATAGGAAAGGAGTTTGTTAATGATTTTATTGGCTATCTCTTTCATTTTCATGCATGTTTAGAGATCTAGATTTAACATGTTTTATAAGATTATATGCATGCTATTCTAATATCTATGTTTATGTATTAACCAGATCTCACAAGCATCTTGGAAAGCCTTTGGATTAGATGTAGGTTCCTAGCTTGGAGAGGTTGCTGATCTAGTTTTCTTCCTCACTTTCTCCAAAACTTTCTCAAAGGCATAGTCCCTCGACATTCCACCGGAAAGCTCCACGGTTGATCTTCAAGACTACAAGCTTCCTTCTTCTCTTTCTCCTCTTAAATATTAAAATTTTACCTGGTTACTTTGTTCATAGCTTTGATATTGTTTAGATATATTATCTTAAAGTAAATTTTAACATACATCCATCTTCTCAAAGCTCATAATCTAGATATTGTTCTTAAAATGTTTCATAATCATTCTAGATCTAGGTTTTGGGAAATCGTCCTTTTTGCATGGAATTTTAAAGAGAATTTGTAGCTTGCATGCATTAGATTTCTATTTTCTATTATAAAAGATAAATCCAAAAATTAGTGCACATCATATTCTTTTCCTAAAAGGCAAACCAAGATCCCAAGGAAAGCTTGCTTTTCTTGGTTCCCTTTTTACCTTTTTTAACTAGTTTAACTTAGATTTTTTTGGTTAAAAGTGTTGCCTCCTTTCACACACCTGGGTCACATGGTAGAAATCTTCAAGCCACTCGGTGTGTCCTTGGGGGCAAGTCTCGAGTCAAGGCTGTCACCTTGTTCTTGACTCCTTCGTTTAGGCTCATCTCCTAACGGAGCCAAGGTGGGTAGACCCTATTAAGTTACTAAGGAGAATTACTTAGTGTTGTGATGTTTAAACTGATTGAGTTATTTAGGAGTTTACAATTCAACTATAGATAATCATAGATGGCAAGATGTAAAAGATGAACACACGAAAGCACAATACTGAGACACAATATATATATAAAGCAAGAAGTTAACCACTGCCTTAGAATGGAGTCAAAAATAGAATCAATATGCTTGCATGTGCTTGGAGTGAATGTTTTGCGATTACCTCTTGGTATGTTTTAAGTTAAATGTGAAGTATGATTTGATTAAATTAGGCGAAAGGGGGACTCCAGATATACCCGAGAGTACTTGGAGTATGTCCAAAACTAAACCTTCACGGCTACCTGCAAGGAATATGTGGGCTGAAATGGAGTCTTTGGGGCTATTTTTCAAAACACACCCATTAGGGTGTGACAGAGATCAGCACCTCGAGGTCACTTTTCAGAAGTTCCCGCTTCCTTTAGGTATTTTGCCACCGTAGAGGTTTGTTCTAGGTGTTGGATTTTCAGCTGATGGTTTTGTCAATTGGGGAGAGTGAGTCCTAATTATGCTAGTCACCCAAGTTATTTTGATACATCTTGACTGATCAGACGAACCGCAGCCAAGTGTAGAGCATACACACTGGAGTCTTGTATACTTTAATGAGTTTTAAACTAGGTGTTCTTGTTTAAAAGAAAACCCTCCAAGAACCTCTTTCGATCCAAGTGGATCTCAATCGGGGAATAGAGGGGGGGTTAATTTTAAAATTGGTGATAAATAAAAGATGAAAAATAAAACAAATACACAATTCTGGTTTTCTAATTAATCCTACCACGAATCTCTTTCCCCTTTTGGGTCAATCGGGAAGTCGTGGGGTAAGTATTATGATTACTTTGAAATGTAAAATATGGAGTATGATATTAATAATGAAATAAAGTATACTACCCTATATATTATATTAATTCAAGTTTTAAAAAAATAAATAAGCAAAAAGCGACGAAAAGGACACTGATGCAAATCCCCCTAGGGGGGATGGGGAATGGGCTCGAAAGAGCCTATTCCAAAGATAATTTTATTTATTATTGGTTACAACACCAGTGAAATGATATATCAGAAAATTCTTTGTCCTTATACAGGCTGAAACCAAGATCTTACAATTATGCAAAAAAATTTAAGATTTTTAGTGAAAAAGGGAGACCCCTGGGGGGATTTGAACGCTCCTGAGGCCACTTCGGACAGAAGCTTCCTTTATTTTTTGTCAGAAATGATAAAATAAAGTGATCATGTTAGAATAAAAAATTTCCAAAAGCACTTTACTAGTACCTTTGGATCAGCCTACCTTATCTAAAAAAAGATGAAGTTAGACTAGCTAAACGGGCGAAAAGGGAACCAAAGAAAGCAAGCTTTCCTTGGGATCTTGGCTTGCTGTTTGTGAAGCCAATTAAAAATGCACTGATACTGTAGAATATTAATTTTATAACAAATAAAGGAAATCTAATGCATGCGATCTACAATTTTTCTTTAAATTTTCATGCAAAAAAGACGATTTCCCTAAAGCTAGATCTAGAATGCTTATGAAACTTTTTTGAGTGCAAGATATAGACTGTGAGCTATGAAATATCAGATCTATGTATATTTTACTTCGATGAAATATATCCAAATGAAATCAAATCTATGAACTGAACAAAGTATCCGGGTAAAGTGTTGATTTTTTTATAGAAATGAGAAGAAGAGGAGAGAAGGTCGGATCGTTGCTTGAATGGAGCAAGCTGAAAGGAGGCCCTTTTGTGGAGTGTTGAGGGACAGACTATTGAGCTTATTGGATAGGAATGGATTCAATATATATCCACACCTTCATCCAATCAGGAACCTGCAACTAAATAACTCAAGCCTGCACACACCTCATGAGATCTGGATATAGATGCATAAAACAACAAAAATGAAAGATTATGTAGAAATAACCTTATTTAAGCATATACCTGAGATTTTTGAGCATACATCATATGGATAAACAAGATCAAGAAATCTATCTTTCCTAGTTTAAACCCTTACTTGATTCAACCGAATCCTTGAAGCCAGAACACAGAAGCAGCACAGAATTTGGCAAGAAATTGTAGCTACCACATCAGCAGCATAACACTGAGAATCCACACAATCAAATGCACTACACAGTATAGCCTCCAAATCTTCTTTATTCACAAATGATGATCAAATATAGATTTACAATGGAAATCCCTTCAGTTCAACTCTAACTATCTTGGAAGAGGGAGCCTCAAGCAGGATATATACAATTTACAGGTCATCCAGCTCGGGGGGCACAATTCCTCATGGAATCAAGTGAAATCAACTTAGGGAGAGTCCATAAATGCATAACTGAAGATGTGTTGAGCCTACTTGTCAACCGAGGTCTTGATTGAGCTAACACATCAACCCATACACCGACACATCGACCCACAGAGAATCTAGGAGAGTCCACATGTGTGGAGGAGAGAGAGAGGGTGCAATTCCCCATGAAGACAACTATAGATCAACTCTGGATCTGATTTGATCCCCTCCTTCAGTCAAGGATTTGTCAGATCCAGTCAATCTGCTCTAGTTTTGATTGATTTCAGTCAAATCGGTTGAGAATCCATTGATTTATTGATTTTGGATTTGCTCCATTATTCATCAACTTATTAATTAAAATAATCAATAATTGATTTTTGGGGCTTTCTGACCCGAGTGATGGAAGATCACTCAAAACTTAGGAAATAGTGGGTCCATGGGTTTACATGGTGCTCTTAACTTGAAAATGAGCACCTACATGACTGAAACCGATTATTTGGCCCACTTTTATTACAAAATCAAATTTTCCAATTAAACTATTAAAAAATAGCCTAAGTTTTGGAAAAATTAAAATTTAATAAAAAACACTAAAAAAACTAAAAAATTGAAAAATTGAAAAACACCTAGGGGGACTTAGACATGTTCTTATCACTCAAAAATGATGTCTAGCATTCTTATACATTGACACATAGACTCTAATAACCTCAATAGGCCTAAATGCCAAGCCGACCACCCCAACTTTGGAGGTATGGAGTGAAAAACTCAGAAATTATCAGTCATTTATTCAACAACCAATAATAACCAAAAGAAAAAACACCTTGGGCTGATCGGATTGACAAATGAAGTCTAAGAGACCGAGTCTTTTACAGACACTATCATGCTAGAACATTTATTACAATTCCCCCATGGGGTATGAACATGTGATATGATACAACAAGAACTTCCCAAAAGTACTTCCAAAGGTCTTTTGAAGTCCGAACAAGTTAACCCTGTCCGGTTCACCAGGCTCACTTGATAAAAAACCACTAACTACAACTTAGGTGGTAACATTCTGGCTCCATCTGGGACACATTCTCTGACTGATCTTCTATTCAAAGGAGAGGATGTGAGAACTCTGGAATCTCTGGGTCCTGCAAGGCAATTAGAATTTGTCAGTAACATGTATATATAAGAAAAAATTAGTTATAAAAACAAACTAATGTACATAATTAATCTATAATGTGCAAAAAGTAATATTTTACAAAAACTAATATACAAAGGAAAATTTTCAACATGGTGCAAAATAACTATAATACAACAATATGATATATTCAATTTAGAAATACATGCAGGGCAAGGTTTAGAAATTGGCCCTGAAACCACCGATGCCACTAAAGGCATCAAACTGTCTCGGCAAAAAATAGCTTGAGGAGGAAACCATTCACTAGTAAGCTCAATATTTCTCCTTCCAAGTCATTTACATAAAAGGAGTTTGTTCCCGCTATTTCATCGATGATGTATGGTCCCAACCACAGGCTATCAAGCTTTCCATGTTTCCTAGGTTTTTCCCGTCATTTGTCCCAACGTAGAACCATGTTACCTACTTGGAAGGAACCTGGCCTGGTAGACTTATCAAAGGATCTCTTGACCTTGTCTAAATTTTTGATACTATGGTCAAGAGAGTCTCTTCTGCTCTCAACTAGCTCGATCAACTGGTTTATTCTATTCTGGATGGCCTCTTGATCTGAGATGAATGTCTGGAGGAGCTGATAAACTGGAAGCTTTAGATGGACTGGTAAGGTGACATCAAGGCCATATACTACTTCAAAAGGGCTCCTCCCATTTGAACTTTTCATAGTGATCTTGTCGGCCCATAATGCTAATTTGATTTTGCTATCCCAAGCCTTCTTACTGTTGCCTGCAATTTTTTTGATTACGGTCATTAATTTCTTGTTACTTGATTCTGCTAGACCATTTCCTTGGGGATAGTAATTAGATGAGTGAGATAAGATAATGCCATACTTGAAACAGAAAGACGACATCTTCGAAGAAACAAAGAATGGGCCATTATCCGTGATTATTCTAGCTGGCACACCGAATCTTGTGATGATTTTATCTTCTAGGAAATCCATGACTATGGCATCGGTTGCGTTTTTGGTGGGTATTGCCTATACCCACTTGGTAAAATAATTCATGGCGGTAAGAATCCAAGAGTAACCATTACTCGAGTTATCCTTGAACTTACCGATGAAGTCAAGCCCCCATTGCTGAAAAGGGGCTTGGACTACTATTGGATTTAGAGGCAAGGCTTTCATTTGTTGCTTTCCGGTGAATAAATGACACTGGGGAAAAAATCTGACAGTCTTGTGCACATATGAAAATAGTTTTGGCCAATAGTAGCCTACTCTAAGGATTTTGTGGGCAGTTTTTTTAGCTGCAAAATTTCCACCACAAAATCCTGAATGGAACTCAACCATGAGTTTCTTGGACTCAGGTTCATCAACACATCTAAGTATTAAACCATTTGGGTTTCTCCAACCCAAACCATCTTCGGTCAAACAATACTTAGTTTCCTTTAACCTTAATTCCCTTCTTTTATGGCCCAATAAGTGATCGGGGCGTGTAAGGTTGCGGAGGAAAAATATGATGTCGGTGTACCAGGGGTGCTGCTCTAATCTCTGAAACTTATCTGATACACTTTGCTTTGAATTGCTGCTCTGGCAGATTATTCCTAAAGCCTACTCATTTGCTTAGGTCAACATATTTGCAAGACCCTGTCCCTTAATTAATTTAGTAGGTCTTATCTCCAAATCATATTGCTTAATTTTTGAAACCCACTTACCCGTGACTCCTAGACAGTCCTACTGAGACATGATATCCTTGATAGCTACATGGGGTACATATCCAATGATTTTGGAGTAACCTATATAAGTTCTGAAATGTTTAAGGGACTTGACAAGAGCATAGGCCTGTTTCTCCATCCTGGTATACTTCAATTCTGAATTTTTTAAGGCTCTACTCATAAAGGCTATGGGTTTCTCTTGTCCCTCCTTATTCTTTTGAAGTAAAACACTGACAATGGTGTCTTCTGAGGAAAAGGAAAATATTTGGAATTCTTTGGAATAATCTGGACTAGTCAAGACCGGGGACATGGATATGGCATTTTTTATGGACTTGAATGCATATTTCCCTTCATCTGTCCACTCAAACTTAGAATCTTTCTTTAATAGCTTTTGTAGAGGTTTCATTAATTCTGCTAAGTTTGGGATGAATCTTCTTATGAAATTGATTTGACCATTAAAGGACTGGAGAGCTTTTAGATTGTGAGGCAAGGGGACTTTCTTAATAGCTTCAACTCTCTCAGGATCAACCTTGACACCATCTTTAGAAATGATGTGCCCCAACAACTTGCCTTCATCAACTCCAAAGATTGACTTGGCGGGATTCAAGGAAATACGATATTTCCGACATCTTATAAAAACCTGCCTAAGATGACTTATGTGGTCAGATATTTCTTTTGCAAAAACAGTTAAGTCATCCTAATATATTTCAATTATTTTTCCTATAAGTTCTTTGAAGGAAAAATCCATGGCTCTTTTGAAGGTGGCACCAACATTCAATAAGCCAAAATGCATTCTTAGAAATTTATAGGTACCCCAAGGTGTGGTGAATGTAGTCTTATGTTGATCTTCTTTATTTACCAACACATGGTTATAACCAAAAAATCCATCCAACATGGACATCATTCCTCATCCTGTTACTCTTTGAAGCAAAGTTTCCATGTCGGTGTTGCACCTGCAACAAATTCCCAAAATTAAAAAAAAAAAAACTCTTGGGACCCTCCTATGATGAATTAGCTTGTTTCTTCCCTACTTTGAAGCGATGATTTCTAGGAATGTTTTAATGCCTGAGTTGCTCTACTTGCTTCCTTGAATGCCTTTGGAGACTAGCCGGATTGCTGCTATTAAATGTACTTGAAGCTTGTTGAAATCGGAAGTTGTTTTGCTTGAGTTTTCCGCTGTTGCGGCTGTTTTGAAGTTTTTACCTTCCGATTGCCGATCTTTTATTTATGGTGGGCGCTTGTCTAGTTAGAAATCGGACGATATTTCGATCTTTCATCCCACCGTTGTGGAGGGATTTGGACTTTCCACCTCTAACTTGAGATCCTCCCGACGTCCGACGCAGGTAGTAAAAGCGGAGGCTTCCACCATCTTCTGTTCCGCCGTTGCGGCTGTTTCTGTGTTTTCACCTCCCAATTGGAGAATTGTCCAACGGCCGATCGACCGATTATGGCCCACCATGCATACCCATCTTGGTAGACGTTGTGCTCGTCCGTCATTGCGGAGGGAAGAAATCTCTCGGTTTTCGATCCAGGTTTCATCCGACGCCCAATCATTGCTTTATTGCACCTTGCTCACCATTACGGATGAGTTAACGCTAGAGCTTGCCACCATTGCGGAGGAGTTCACGATCTCGCCGCCCGATCCAGATTCGTTTCCCACCCGATATGTCATGTCACATGTGCGGTTCTTTTTTATATATACGGGGACAGGATTTGGGGTATTGTATTGTTATTTTGGGCCCGAGCTGTCGTGATCCTCTCCATGCTATCGATCCCTCGAACCCCATGGACTATCGTGCCGGTGCTTGCGTCCAGGTGTCATTTGGAAGCTCAACCGTCCACGCCCCGTCAGCTATAGGTCGCTACCAGGTAGGCCATTCTTGCCATGTTTTGTTCCTTTCAAGATTTGTATGCTGCGGTTAGGTGTGTAGGAAAACCGTTTACATACGTGCAATGGTCTACCGTTGTTTTGGTTTGTCATAGTCGATTTCTTTTGACTGCCCGATGTTTTGCGCCTTCATAGTGAGATTTTTTGGTTAGGTTAACTGATGGCGGTTAGGAGGGAGGGGAGTTTGTTTTCATTTCATTTAAAACCCATGTATTTATCTTTTGACCTCGGCCATATTGTTTCACCCCGCGCGTGCAGTGGATGAAGTCGCGATGCAGGCAGTCGTTATGGCACCTGCACCTAGTTTTCCCTTATAATGATGAGGTTTGAAGAGAAGTTTTGATGGGGTTTTTCTTGTGATTTGTCGATGGTTCCCCGCCTAGTCAGTTTCCCCAGTATGTTTTCCCAGTTTCGAACTCCAACCTCTCGCACTCGCCGTCCCGCGTAGTCCAGCGTATCTCGTTTCTCTGAAACCCTAGGTGGTCAAGAGGGCTGTGCTGTTGTGGTGGTTTGTTTTTGCTTTAAGGATGGCATAGATAGTGGTGCTGGGGAAAGCGTCGTGTGCAGAAAATTGATGCTAATGCCAACAGCATATATTCGAATTGATGCAATCACCTGCCACAAACAGGATTGTGGTCAAAATGTTTAGACGGCTAGCATGATCTTCATATGTATAACCCGTTTCTTCATATGCTAGATTTTATGGTTAAAATATGGANTCCCCTGCCACAAACAGGATTGTGGTCAAAATGTTTAGACGGCTAGCATGATCTTCATATGTATAACCCGTTTCTTCATATGCTAGATTTTATGGTTAAAATATGGACTGACATGGGCTTGATGCATTCAATCCTTCTCTATGTTTGCTATGCAATATAATAATGGCTAAATGTTGCACCTTGCTTATGATTGTTTAGATGTATTGCTATCATGAGAAAAGTGGCATGTTGCTAAATAGTGCAGATTTAATACTGGCATAATTATGGTTGATAAGCTTGGTATTATGCAACAGTGGTAGATTGTTCAGAACTATGTATGCTTCA
The DNA here is from genome assembly GCA_001517045.1 of Pseudotsuga menziesii. Taxonomy (NCBI): domain Eukaryota; kingdom Viridiplantae; phylum Streptophyta; class Pinopsida; order Pinales; family Pinaceae; genus Pseudotsuga; species Pseudotsuga menziesii. The sequence continues at coordinate 25,739 of LPNX010017423.1, forward strand.
CATAAATCAAGTCATGGAATATTGCAAAGCATTGCATACTAGTTTGATTATTCATCCCAAAGGGCTTATGTCTTAATTCCATTGACTTGTTACTGTCATGATACACTTGAGAAGGAATAAACTGCCACATAATGTTTGCAATTTGAATTGCTTAATGTCACAATGTTATACATGGCAGGAGGAATTTACAATGTCCAAAAGGAAGAAGAAGAAGGCCCCTATGGTCGAAGAACAACCAAATGTAGAGGTCATCACAAAGAATGAATACACATATGAAGACACCCAATGTATTTCTGGTGTGGCGCCTAAGTATAAATGGGGTGACATATACAGACTGATTTCCCACAAGGAAGTTCCTGACATGGGTCTTGAAGAAGAAACCATATATTCAAACATAGAAAAATATGCCATCATGAAGGCGGCTACAAGACCAGAGCTGTTCCCTTGTTCTGAGGTGATTAGATGGATTCTACCCCATACAAATACAGTCACAATGCTAATAGGGAATGTGGAAGGCTAGGGCTATGCTGCATTTATCCCAGGGTATGTGGCGTTGGCCTATCATCTGCCAGAACCTCAAATATTTATACCTGATGCTTGGCTGGATAACATCAGAATGGACCTGGTGGAAACCCTCAAGAAGATGCTCTTGCAGGGAAAGCTTTATCGGTACAGAACATCTGGTGAATATGACACAGCAAGCTTGAGGGCTCCGTACAGATTTATAGCCCTGATGCTTAACAGGATCTTTGGGAGAGCTAATGGAAGACTCTTCAAATTTGAATGGATACCCATTATGTTCCACGTATCAACCCAAGGAACAATCTTTAATTGGGCCAGTCTTGTATCAAGCAGTCTTTCTTCTTGTTTGGCCGCAGCAAAGGGAGGAGAAGCCAAGAAAAAGTCTGAATTCTACATGAGCTCGATATTGGTGGATTGTATACTGTGCAACCAACCTTTCCCTGGTCTCAAGTGTGTCTGGGACAGGGAAAGAATGCCTGTATATGCCGCTTACAAAACATTGTGGGCTTAGCAGTACCATAGCCACTACCGGGAGGTCTACGAGCAATTCATCATGCCACTCTACGCACTCATCTTCTGGAAGGAGTGCAACTGTATGTCAGAAGAGGCCATGCGGGTAATAGAAGAGCATGCAGACTATTTCTTGACTGAGAATGGCATGTACATCAGAATGTTTGGTGGCACGAAATGCCCCTTACTGCTTCCCAAATACGCAACAGATTATGTTATTCATAAAGAGGCAGTCAGGCAGGTATTCATTGATGGGATAGGGAATTATCTTTTTGAGCAAAAGAAGGCTACATATCCTCCACTGCCATTCAAACTAGGTAGCTACAGATTTGCCAAGGTAAAACAAGCTGCGAGGTTCATAGAAGAATTGGGGAAGTTCCATTTTGGTGAGATGAATTTTCGAAGGAATGATACTCATGGTAGAATGACAGAGCACTGCAAAGAACATAAAGTACTTTTCAAGTACACTCCCCACTTTGACAAGGAAGAATCTGTCTTCCAAAGTGCCCCTAACTTGACAGCTCTGAGAAGGAGGTTTAAGCCTGAGAACCCCACCAAGGGTGGAAAAGGGGCTGAGCAAGCCAGAGCTGAGCAAGCCAGAGCTGAAGAAGAGGCCAAGAAGAGACAGGAAGAGGCCCAGAAGCTAGAACAAGAAGCTATAGAATGGTTGCAGAAAGGAGAAGAAGAAAAAGAAAGGCTGCTCAAGAAGCGGCTTAAAAAACACAAGAGGCAGCCAGACAAGCAGCTGAGGAAGCAAAAAGAAAGCTAGAGGAAGAGCTCCAAAAGCAGGAGGCTAAAAAAATAGAGCTGCCACAACAATCAATTGCTGAAACATCAACAGGACAGACCCAGGAGGAGGCAAACCCTGAGGTACAAATCCTTTAAGTACCTGTTGCTAGCACTCTTGTGACCCCTACGCTCCAGCTAATACCTTTCACTCAGAAAAAAGGAGAGGAAGTTCCCGACTTCAGCACTGTCTATTATGATAGGGCCACCAAAAGAATAATGAGGAGGATGGAAAAGAAGGTGGAAGTGAAAGATCTACCAGGGAAGATGGTCACAGATACCGCTGTCATGCTAAGGACGGACAAGGATCCTAGGTTCACGATAAGAGCAGGGTCTGCCCTGATTGATGCATCCGAGGACAACATAAATAGGGTGATGATTGAACTAGAGTCAGTTAAGAAGACCTCTGCTTAGCTAAGAGATACACTGAGAAAAGAAAGAGATTAAGGTAATAGACTCAAGAGGAAATATGAGCACATTTGAAGGGAACTAGAATCCTCAAAAGGTGAAGTCTATACCCTTTAAGTGGAGATGCAAGCAAAGGGAACAGCACATGAGTCCCTAGAAAATGCACAACAGGAAGCCCAAATTCTAAAGAGTGATAAGGAGCAGTTATTGGCAAAGGTAATAGAACTGGAAGAGCAGCAGAAGGTCATCTATGAGGCCAGTGATTCACAGGTTCAAGAGCTGAAAGGGCAGCTAGCTTCTCTGACTACTGATCTAGAGGCAGCCAAGGAATAGCAATTCAATTTGCAGCCATTTAAAGAATATATCCTGGCTCAAAAAGCTCAAATGCTACAGCTGCAGACGGCTCTGGAAGAAGAGAGGTGCAAAGTCCTTCAGATTGACAGCAGGCTAGAAGAGATCATGGAAACTTCCTCATACTTCACTGATCGATCTCAGGAGGTGCTTGAGGTCTTGAGTGCCAGAATGGCAAGGCCAAAAGAAGATGCCAAGGTTCCAGAAGGGTTACCAGAAAAGGATCATCAAGCCCTCAAGAGAGATCACCAGCTGATAGAGTTTGCCATCAGTACTGCAGAAGACTTCAAGAAGGCGGTAAAAAAAACGCAGGGAGCATGCTCAGAGTATTTCAGAAGGCTCTTGAATACGTACAAGCGATATCAAACAGAGGCTGAGCATAGGCTTGAAGATTTCCTGGACCATGAGGCCTTTATGGAAGTATTACAGAAAAGATATCAAGATGCAGAGGCCAAAACTCAGTAGATTGGAGCCATTGATGACCTAGTACTGAAGAACGAGGTAGGTCACGCAGCTGTTAGCATGCAGTTTCTAGAAGATCAGCTTCGGTTGAGCCCAGCAAGGATCGAGGCCATCAAGAACCAAGTTGAAAATTTTGAAATCAACATTCAGTTCCTAGAGCCATGCGCTTTTGAAGGAATTTCTACTGAAGCAGCAGCGTGGAAGAATTTCTTAGATAGCCAGGCGGCACCCTCCTCATAAAGGAATGGTCAAACTTTGTAATATTTTAATATTTTTGTAAATTTTTTTGAGAAATGAAGCGTTGGGAGAGCAAAAGGTTGGGAAAACCAAAGGTCACTTTGGGCAGCCCAACCATTTTGACCCTTTTGTATAAAAGTAGGAAGCGTAGAAGGAATAGGGGATTTTTCCCCCAGTAAGACTAATGATGATATATTGTAAGAAGAACTACTTCATTTTGCAATAGAAATTACAGTTTTCCTGTTGAAAGAAGATCGGTGGGATTTCAAATGTGTTGCCATGGATAGTTGAAAGATGAACTACTTTGTTTTTCAGCATTATGTCCATGAACCGTGAGATCATTCTAACTTATGACCTATGTCTTGTTTAAATGATTTCTGATTTATTTTATGAAATAACCACCATGAGTAATGCATGCTTATCATGAAACAATTAGTTATCTGGTTGCGGAAATATCTTTCACTGTTCATGCTTATAAAAGTAAATGTCAGCTATCTGTAATTGCTTTTATCATGTGTGCACATCGACATTACTCATATATATTAAATATAAGTTGGCTCCCCGGGGATAGGTAGATAGGGATAGATAGATAGTTAGGTCATAGATGCATGTCTGATTCAAATGTTGGTGAGCCTAAGATGAGAGGTAAGAACCTGCGCATCACATTGTGACTGCTCCCTGCATCCTTCACCACCCTGCATAATTAGGTAGATTCTTGCATAGCATTCTTAAGTTAAAATACAAATTCTAGTGGACCGGGCTGCAACTGGTAAAGCCTTTGTTTGTGTTTGACCTACGGTAGCCGGACTGCAAAACCGGATGGATTCCCTATACCAAACAATCAACAGGCTAGTTGGGAATGTTGCTTGGGGAGAATCCCTTTCTGTTGTCACCTACGAATTTCTAGGCCTCAATAGTTCTGGCGCTAGAAGGAGGGACAACAGTAAGTGACTGGTCGTGGAACTTAATTCCCCGAGACTATCCTACCAGCAGATGTTTTGAAGCTTGCAACCTAACTAAAATATTTGCAGATTCCTGTACTATCCTTGAAGGATTGTTTTTCCCAGCGACTTATCTGTTTACCTTTGCTCATAGCTGGTAATCAACCCAACCCTCTGCCGGCATGGAAAGCTAGGTCCCCTCTGAACTTAACACCTCCTTTGCATAATCTACCTCAAGCCTTTGACAAGATTTTTCCTAAGTTTGACCCTGAGGAAGGGATTGCTGTCGATGATCACCTCCAAAGCTTTTACCTAGCATTAGAAGGGCTAAGGAATGGGGAGTATGAAGATGTGGTTTGTAGGCTATTCCCACACACTCTGAAAGGAGCAACAACATCTTGGTATTTCAGTCTACCTACAAACTCCATCCCTAATTGGAACACCTTTGAAAGAGTTTTCAGAAGTAAATATACAGCTCAGAAGACACGTGCCTCATTGATGAATGGTCTTGGTAGGCTAAGAAAAGAGAAGAGTGAAAAGGTACATAGTTTCACTCAGAGATTTTCAATGTACCTAAAAAACTTTTCTGTAGTTGACAGACCTTCAGACAAGGTTTTAATTGAGTATTACACCTCATCCCTGGGGCCTGAACTGGCCATGTTTGCCAAGATGAAAGTCAAGCCAACACTAGTAGAGACTTATGAAGAGGCTGAAAGGGTAGAGGATGAAAGTGAGAGTGTAGAAGATTATCCTGTTTCACTTGAAGACAAGATTAAGACGGGAAGAATCTCACTGCTGTCTAAACCTAGAGAAGATAAACCACATGATTACCAGGGAATGATGAAAATGTTCCAGAAATTATCCAACTGAATAATAGATCTGGAAAGGGAAAGAGACATTCAGAAATATTATAAGCCTCATGATTTGAAAAGAGAAAACAATGACCAATGGCAAGTTCCTCCTTCCAATTTGGCATCAATAAACATAACAGAAGTGGGAGGGGATAATTTCTGTACCTTTCACCAACAACCTCATTCTGAGAAGAAGTGTCCTCAATGGTTACGTTCAATAACATTGGTGATGAACAAGTTGTTGGACCCTAAATTGATTAAGGACAGTGGTGAGGAAGAAAAGGAGAAACAGATCATAAGAAAACTAGAGGATGATACTATGTTCTCATGGAATGGTATTTCACTATTTGGCATTGAAGATGACACGCCTAAATCTGAATGCACATCTACCATCACAAAGGACATGGGAGTCATATACCAAGAAAATGAAATGGTTTCTAAAATTAACAGGGTGCAGGAGAATGTTAAGAAGTTGGACGAAGGCAAAAGGCATAATAACATTACCCCCAACCAAAGGACCGAGCAAATCATTGAGACTGTCGAACTTGTAGATGAACAGATGTCAAATGGTAGTGGGGAAAACTTTGATGAAACTCATGAGCTAACCAAGGATATACCTACTCATAACCAGCTAGGAGAAGAAGACCAAGAACCAGGCTGGAAAGAAAAATTTAATACGCCGCCTTTCCTCTTGACTCTAGAAATATTGAATTATAATGTGCATAACTGCTTGATGGACTCTGGAGCAGCAGTGAATGTGATGCCCCTTGAGATTTGTAAAAATATTAATGGACAGCTAGAGTCCACACCTCATGAAGTAACGCAATTAGATCGCATAGGTGTCAAGGTGGTAGGAGAAATGAAGAATGTCCTCATTTGTTTGGCTGCAAACAACAAGGTATGCCAATTCATTGATATTATGGTGGCTGACATACCAAGGGGATATGGGCTCATTCTCAACCGATATTGGGCTACTAGGTTGAAAGGTTATTTTGCTTCAGATTGGTCCCACCTGTTGTTACCTCTCAAAGGTACCCCAAATCCAATAAAGATTCTGAGGGAACCATACATGAAGCATACTGTCACTAAGTTAGGAGAAGGCAATGACTCTGCTGATTCTATCCTGGGAAACTACCTGACTGAGCTTAAGCTAAGACATCATTCCTCAAAAAGGGCCAACCCTGTGATGGACTCTCAGCCTGAGCTCCTTCAACTCCCTCGGGCTGAAAGTGATGACTGCAGGATTTTAGATATGGGTTCCATTTCAATAACAGCACAATTGGACCATGTTTAGGTAACTCATGTCTAAATCCAGCTCATTCCTTAATCCTCTAGTTTTAAAATTTCAGGAATGGGAAAAAATTTTGTTTTCTTTGTTTTTCTTTTTGTACATAAATAAATTGTTTGTTTTTACTAGGTGCTGGTTTTCTTGCTTTAAATGCTTTGATATTTTTTTTTCTTTGATTGTTTGCTTTGCTGATGTTTTCCTTTAGTACTTCACTTTCTTTCCTTTTGGTTTTGAATAAAGAGGCAAACTTTTGGTTGCAATGGAAACGTCAGGGTTCTTTATTAACTAAAATCTTGAGTGAAAGACTGTGCTTTAAAGCATAAGAATGTCTTCTAGTAACCATATTCCTAACTGGAATGCATTCATTGAAGTCTCACTTAACCCCTGTAAATAACTCAGAAGTAAAGAAGGTCTGGAATACTATTTTGAGGCTCCATCCACCTCACATATTAATATCCAAAGGGGTGACAGCATAAGATCCACGGAAAGGAAGCAGAGAAAGACAGTATATCATATATAAATGATCCCATGCCATAATGTCAAAAAAGCTAAAATCTATCAAGAGTCAAAACTCCTAAAAGGAATAAGACATACCAAAACAAAGCTTAACAAGCATGAAATACTAAAATGGCCACATGATCCTCTCCGTTCGTGAATTAAAATATGAAGCATCTTGTTCACACAAAAGGACACTATGGGATAGAGGATCCTGAATTAAAATTTAGTAAGAAAGGCCTGCAGGAGGACTCATATCAAAGGAATAAAAAAAATTCAAATAGCACAAAAGTGCAAATTGGCATGGGAATGAGGAACAAAAGGATTATACTGCTTACTATCTGTTACAATCCTGTGGGGTACAAGTTGGAAACTACCTAAGGACAGGAAAAATAAACCTCACATACTTGGCCTCAAAAGAGTTATTCAGACCTAAAACACTACTGATGTTACCTTCTCCCAAAAGAATGGGCTTCATTTAAGTAACTTAATGCATATTTTGAGCTGGCTTAGGAATGCAGACATCTAGAAGATTTCGATTTTAGTCAGACAGTTTTGAGCTGGGGAAAAGTTAATTCAGATGTCTGGAGTTCACCAGGTAGTTGCCAATTGTTGCACCTGCAACAAATTCCCAAAATTAAAAAAAAAACTCTTGGGACCCTCCTATGATGAATTAGCTTGTTTCTTCCCTACTTTGAAGCGATGATTTCTCAGAATGTTTTAATGCCTAAGTTGCTCTACTTGCTGCCTTGAATTCCTTTGGAGACTAGCCGCATTGCTGCTATTAAATGTACTTGAAGCTTGTGGAAATCGAAAGTTGTTTTGCTTGAGTTTTCCACCGTTGCGGCCGTTTTGAAGTTTTTACCTTCCGATTGCCGAACCTTCCGATTGCCGATCTTTTATTTACGACGGGCGCTTGTCTAGTTAGAAATCGGATGATCTTTCGATCATTCATCCTGCCGTTGCGGAGGGATTTGGACTTTCCGCCTCCGAATTGAGATCCTCCCAACGTCCGGCGCAGGTAGTAAAAGAGGAGGCTTCCACCATCTTCTATTCCGCCGTTGTGGCTGTTTCTGCATTTTCACCTCCCGATTGGAGAACCGTCCGACGGCCGATCAGCCGATTATGGCCCGCCATGCATACCCAGCTTGGTAGACGTTGTGCTCGTCCGCCATTGCGGAGGGAAGAATGCTCTCGGTTTCCGATCCAGGTTTCGTCCGACACCCGATCATTGCTTTATCGCACCTTGCTCACCGTTACGGATGAGTTAACGCTAGAGCCTGCCACCGTTGCGGAGGAGTTCACGATATCACCGCCCGATCCAGATTCGTTTCCTGCTCAATACGTCATGTCACACGTGAGGTTCTTTTTTATATATACGGGGACAGGATTTAGGGTATTGTATTGTTATTTTGGGCCCGAGCTGTCGTGATCCTCTCTGTACTATCGATCCCTCGAACCCCATGGACTATCGTGCCGGTGCTTGCGTCCAGGTGTCATTTGGAAGCTCAACCGTCCACACCCCGTCAGCTACAGGTCGCTACCAGGTAGGCCATTCTTGCCATGTTTTGTTCCTTTCAAGATTTGTATGCTGCGGTTAGGTGTGTAGGAAAACCGTTTACATACGTGCAAGGGTCTACCATTGTTTTGGTTTCTCATAGTTGATTTCTTTTGACCGCCCGACGTTTTGCGCCTTCATAGTGAGATTTTCTGGTTAGGTTAACTGATGGCGGTTAGGAGGGAGGGGCGTTTGTTTTCGTTTCATTTAAAACCCATGTATTTATATTTTGACCTCGACCATATTGTTTCACCCCACACGTGCAGTGGATGAAGGCGCGGTGTAGGCGGCCGTTATGCCGCCTGCACCTGGTTTTCCCTTATAATGATGAGGTCCAGAGAGAAGTTTTGATGGGGTTTTGCTTGTGATTTGTCGATGGTTCCCCCGCTGGTCAGTTTCCCCAGTATGTTTTCCCGGTTTCGAAATCCAACCTCTCGCCCTCGCCGTCCCACGCAGTCCAGCGTATCTCGTTTCTCTGAAACCCTAGGTGGTCAAGAGGGCTGTGCTGTTGTGGTGGTTTGTTTTTGCTTTAAGGATAGCATAGATAGTGGTGCTGGGGAAAGCACCGTGTGCAGAAAATCGATGCTAATGCCTGCAGCGTATATCCAAATTGATGTAATCACCTCCCACGTACAGCATTGTGGTCAAAATGTTTAGATGGCTAGCATGATCTTCATATGTATAACCCATTTATTCATATGCTGGGTTTTATGGTTAAAATATGGACTGGAACGAGCTTGATGCATTCAATCCTTCTCTATGTTTGCTATGCAATATAATAATGGCTGAATGTTGCACCTTGCTTATGATTGTTTAGATGTATTGCTATCATGAGAAAAGTGGCATGTTGCTAAATAGTGCAGATTTAATACTGGCATAATGATGGTTGATAAGCTTGGTATTATGAAACAGTGGTAGATTGTTCAGAACTATGTATGCTTCACATAAATCAAGTCATGGAATATTGCACCCTAGTCTCAAGGCATTATAGAGTTGTGCAATGCATGCATTTGTTGCACCAAACATTATCATACTAGACACAAGATGATAGTACATTGCACAGCATTGCATACTAGTTTGATTATTCAGCCCAAAGGGCTTATGTCTTAATTCCATTGACTTGTTACTGTCATGATACACTTGAGAAGGAATAAACTGCCACATAATGTTTGCTATTCGAATTGCTTAATCTCACAATGTTATACATGGCAGGAGGAATTTACAATTTCCAAAAGGCAGAAGAAGAAGGCCCCTATGGTCGAAGAACAACCAGATGTAGAGGTCATCACAAATACTGAATACACATATGAAGACACCCAATGTATTTCTGGTGTGGAGCCTGAGTATAAATGGGGTGACATATATAGATTGATTTCCTGCAAGGAAGTTCCTGACATGGGTCTTGAAGAAGAACCCATATATGCAAACATAGAAAAATCCGCCATCATGAAGGTGGCTACAAGACCAGAGATGTTCCCTTGTTCTGAGGTGATTAGATGGATTCTACCCCATACAAATATAGTCACAATGTTAATAGGGAATGTGGAAGGCCAGGGCTATGCTGCATTTATCCCAGGGTATGTGGCGTTGGCCTATCATCTGCCAGAACCTCAAATCTTTATATCTGATGCTTGGCTGGATAACATCAAAATGGACCTGGTGGAAACCCTCAAGAAGATGCTCTTGTAGGGAAAACTTTATCGGTACAGAACATCCAGTGAATATGACACAGCAAGCTTGAGGGCTCTTTACAGATTTATAGCCCTGATGCTTAACAGGATATTCAGGAGAGCTAATGGCAGACTCTTCAAATTTGAATGGATACCCATTATGTTCCACGTATTAACCCAAGGAACAATCTTTAATTGGGCCAGTATTGTATCAAGCAGTCTTTCTTCTTGTTTGGCCACAGCACAGGGAGGAGAAGCCAAGAAAAAGTCTGAATTCTACATGAGCTCGATATTGGTGGATTGTATACTGTGCAACCAACCTTTCCCTGGTCTCAAGTGTGTCTGGGATAGGGAAAGAATGCCTATATACGCCGCTTACAAACCATTGTGGGCTCAGCAGTACCATAGCCACTACCGGGAGGTCTGCGAGCAATTCATCATGCCACTCTACGCACTCATCTTCCGGAAGGAGTGCAACTGTATGTCAGAAGAGGCCATGTGGGTAATAGAAGAGCATGCAGACTATTTCCTGACTGAGAATGGCATGTACATCAGAATGTTTGGTGGCACAAAATGCCCCTTACTGCTTCCCAAATACGCAACAGATTATGTTATTCATAAAGAGGCAGTCAGGCAGGTATTCATTGATGGGATAGGGAATTATCTTTTTGAGAAAAAGAAGGCTAGATATCCTCCGCTACCATTCAAACTAGGTAGCTACAAATTTTCCAAGGTAAAATAAGCTGCAGAGTTCATAGAAGAATTGGGGAAGTTCCATTTTGGTGAGATGCCTTTTTGAAGGAATGATACTCATGGTAGAATGGAAGAGCACTGCAAAGAACATAAAGTACATTTCAAGTAAACTCACCACTTTGAAAAGGAAGAATCTGTCTTCTGAAGTGCCCCTAACTTGACAGCTCTGAGAAGGAGGTTTAAGCCTAAGAACCCCACCAAGGGTGGAAAAGGGGCTGAGCAAGCCAGAGCTGAGCAGGCTAGAACTAAAGAAGAGGCCAAGAAGAGACAAGAAGAGGCCCAGAAGCTAGAATAGGAAGCTGCAGAATGGATGCAGAAAGGAGAAGAAGAAAAAATAAAGGCTGCTCAAGAAGCAGCTGAAAAAATGCAAGAGGTAGCCAGACAGGCAGCTGAGGAAGCAAAAAGAAAGCTAGAGGAAGAGCTCCAAAAGCAGGAGGCTGAAAAAACAGAGCTGCCACAACAATCAATTGCTGAAACATCAACAAGACAGACCCAGGAGGAGGCAAACCCTGAGGTACAAATCCTTCAAGTACCTGCTGCTAGCACTTTTGTGACCCCTACGCTCCAGCTAATACCTTTCACTCAGAAAAAAGGAGAGGAAGTTCCCGACTTCAGCACTGTCTATTATGACAGGGCCACCAAAATAATAATGAGGAGGATGGAAAAGAAGGTGGAAGCGAAAGATCTATCAGGGAATATGGTCACAGATACCGCTGTCATGCTAGGGACGGACAAGGATCCTAGGTTCACGATAAGAGCAAGGTCTGCCCTGATTGATGCATTTGAGGACAACATAAACAGGGTGATGATTGAACTAGAGTCAGGTAAGAATACCTCTGCTCAGCCAAAAGATACACTGAGAAAAGAAAGAGATGAAGGTAATAGACTCAAGAGGAAATATGAGCACATGCAAAGGGAACTGGAATCCTCAAAAGGTGAAGTCTATACCCTTCAAGTGGAGATTCAAGCAAAGGGAACAGCACAGGAGTCCCTAGAAAACACACCATAGGAAGCCCAAAGTCTAAAGAGTGATAAGGAGGAGTTATTGGCAAAGGTGATAGAACTGGAAGAGCAGCAGAAGGTCATCTATGAGGCCAGTGATTCACAGGTTCAAGAGCTGAAAGGGCGGCTAGCTTCTTTGACTACTGATCTGGAGGCAGCCAAGGAACAACAAGTCAATTTGTAGCCATTTAAAGAATATATCCTGGCTCAAAAATCTCAAATGCTACAGCTGCAGATGGCTCTGGAAGAAGAGAGGTGCAATGTCCTTCAGATTGACAGCAGGCTAGAAGAGATCATGGAAACTTCCTCATACTTCGCTGATCGATATCAGGAGGTGCTTGAGGTCTTGAGTGCCAGAATGGCAAGGCCGAAAGATGATGTCGAGGTTCCAGAAGGGCTACCAGAAAAGGATCATCAAGCCCTCAAGAGAGATCAAAACCTGATAGAGTTCGCCATCAGTACTGCAGAAGACTTCAAGAAGGCAGTAAAAAAGACGCAGGGAGCATGCTCAGAGTATTTTAGAAGGCTCCTGAATACATACAACCGATGTCAAACAGAGGCTGAGCATAGGCTTGAAGAGTTCCCGGACCATGAGGCCTTTATGGAAGTATTACAGAAAAGATATCAAGATGCAGAGGCCAGAACTTAACAGATTGGAGCCATTGATGACCTAGTACTGAAGAACGAGGTAGGTCACGCAGCCGTTAGCATGCATTTTCTAGAATATCAGCTTCAGTTGAGCCCAGCAAGGATCGAGGCCATCAAGAACCAAGTTGAAAAGTTTGAAATCAGCATTCAGTTCCTAGAGCCATGTGCTTTTAAAGGCATTGCCACTGAAGCAGCAGCGTGGAAGAAGTTCTTAGATAGCCAGGCGGCACCCTCCTCATAAAGGAATGGTCAAAATTTGTAATATTTTAATATTTTTGTAAATTTTTTTGAGAAATGAAGCGTTGGGAGAGCAAAAGGTTGGGAAACCCAAAGGTCACTTTAGGCAGTCCAACCATTTTGACCCTTTTGTATAAAAGTAGGAAGCGTAGAAGGAATAGGGGCTTTTTTCCCCAGTAAGACTAGTGACGATATATTGTAAGAAGAACTACTTCATTTTTCAATAGAAATTACAGTTTTCTTGTTGAAAGAAGATCGATGGGATTTCAAATGTGTTGCCATGGATAGTTGAAAGATGAACTACTTTGTTTTTCAGCATTGTGTCCATGAATCGTGAGATCGTTCTAACTTATGACCTATGTCTTGTTTAAATGATTTTTGATTTATTTTATGAAATAACCACCATGAGTAATGCATGCTTATCATGAAATAATTAGTTATCTGGTTGCGGAAATATCTTTCACTGTTCATGCTTGTAAAAGTAAATGTCAACTATCTGTAATTGCTTTTATCATGTGTGCACATCGGCATTACTCATATATATTAAATATAAGTTGGCTCCCTGGGGATAGGTAGATAGGGATAGATAGATAGTTAGGTCATAGATGCATGTGTGATTCAAATTTTGGTGAGCCTAAGACGAGAGGTAAGAACCTGTGCATCACATTGTGACTGTTCCCTGCATCCTTCACCACCCTGCATAATTAGGTAGATTCTTGCATAGCATTCTTAAGTTAAAATACAAATTCTGGTGGACCGGGCCGCAACCGGTAAAGCCTTTGTTTGTGTTTGACCTACGGTAGCCGGATCGCAAAACCGGACGAATTCCCTATACCAAACAATCAACGGGCTAGTTGGGAACGTTGCTTGGGGAGAATCCCTTTTTGTTGTCGCCTGCGAATTTCTAGGCCTCAACAGTTGGGTAATGGGTAATTATCTTTGAGGCATGATGTATTCAGATTTCTAAAATCTATACATGTTCTAATTGACCCATTCTTCTTTCTGACAACAACTAAGTTGGAGCACCAAGATGAATGCCTTGTAGGTGTTATGATCCCTACTACTAACATCTTCTGAAGCTCCTTCTGCACAATGGGGGCCAACTTAGGATTTATTCACCTAATTTTTTTTCCAAAAGGTTTGACCTCCTTAGCTTCTTCTGTGAGGGGAATAGTGTGTTGAAACACATCCTCCCTATAGGCTTTAAGCTCATCATAACTAAAATCCAACACATCTCTATACTCTTTGATTAGGTTGATAAAATTTTTCCTTTCCTTTTCCGAAGTACCTTTTCCAATTTTTATTAACTTGGGATCCTTGTCAGTTCCTATGTTTATTTCCATATAATTCCCAGTTTTTATTTCTTCTTTTTGTTTTTTGTGATGATCCTAATGATCGAAAAGGTTCTTGAAAGCTATAAGGCTAATCAGGATGTGATTTCTTTCATTATCCTTGCACTCTTGATACTCTTTACCTTCTTACTGATAACTAATCTTGCAACCCTCTAACTCTTGTAGATTGTGGATGAATCTCAAGAGTTGCTCATCATCTTTGAACACTTGCCAGTGGTCTATATTATCTGGAATTGAAGGTTTGAAATTTATTTCCATCTTTCCATTCCCATTAATCATTTCATCCAATGGATGGAGGGTGGATGCTGCTACTGCTAATTTGTCTGCTAACCCATTCATTTCCCTATGGACCTTTTGAATGTTAAGTGCATCAAACCATTCCATAGTGTCCCATGTGGCATTCCTATACTTTCTTATTTTGTCATTTTTGCATTGATACTGATTCTTAATCTGGAGGACAACTAAATCTGAATCACCTTTTATTTTCAACATCTTTATCCCCATATCTTTAGCGGTTTCTAACCCTAGGAGCAATGCCTCATATTTGGCTACATTGTTTGATGCTTCAAACTCTAACATGAATGCAAAGTTGTAGACCTTATTTGAAGGAGAGGTGATCACGATGCCCGCACCCTTTCCGGTTTTGGAATAAGCCCCGTCAAATTAATTTTGCCAAACTTCATCGATCTTTTCATTTTTAATGTTTTCCTTAATGGGGGCCATGAAATTTGACAAAATAGCATAGTTTCCAAAATTATCAGTGAAATGAACAAATTCATTTCCGAGCTTCTTAGGGTTTTCTACATGCCATTTGCTCAACTTTTCTCTGTGGAGAATCACCCTAGTGTTCTCTGATGCAGGTATAGTAGCATATGTCCAATCCATTTGAATGTGCCCACCAAGAGTTGCGGTCCATTTTATGGATAACAACATACCCCAATTATCTGGAACATCTATCACCACCACATCCATCAACATGTCGATATCAGGATACTTAGCCAACTTAACTTGTAAATTTAAGATTATCCCTACCAATTCAACTTTTCTTGCATCCATGGCACAAACATTGTGGTAGGGTCGAATGACCCTTAGATTTAATTGCTCCATTACTTTTCTTGTCATGACATTTGATGAAGCACCTGAATCTAACATACAGTTATGAAGGAGAATTTTATCAACTAAGAGGGAGACATAAAAAGGTGGGTGATCTTCTCTTCTCGGATAAATACTATTGAGCACTATGGGCATATCTATGGGTTCAATATGTTCAGCTTCAAATATAGCATTATTATTAGGAAGAGGATCCTCTTCGATAATATTATGAGCTTTACTTTGACTATCCTCTAAGGCTTTCAACAAATTTTCTTTTTAGCCAGGAATTTTAAGGACATCAGTTGCATAAACATGAATCTTAGCACTACTTATCCATTCTCCCATATCAATATTTGACTGAGGGACAATAGGAGGATCTAGGAGGGGAGGAGTGGTTACCTTTGGCTTGTACTGTTTAGACGGTGATTTATTTTCTCTTCTTTGATACACAGCTCCCTTGAACCTGGCCTCCTTCATTTCCTTAATTGATTCCAGAGGAGGCATTACACCATAAAAGTTAGACAGGAGATTCTTCTCGAAACCGTAATCCGTGGCCTGCTGCTAATGCTGGTTTGATAGAGGATAGGTTCAGCGTACCATGTACACATGATCAGACTCGCCTGATGTTGTTTCCTGATTACTGACCTCCACCATCCCATGTTCTATAAACTGGTTTGCTATGTAGCAAGTACTTTCTGGGTGGAATTGTTCACAAGGTCTACACCATGGAATTACTTCATCTACCAGGTTAGCTGAGTCTAACTAGTTTGGAATCCTAGGATCTTGCTGAGGAAACTTCTTTTGATACACTTGATTGTATTTTGGCTGAAAATTCCTAGGTCCATTATTTATCTCCAGTGTGACTAGTCTGTTTTGGATATTATTCAATTGCACAGATTGGTTTGTCATGAATTGGTTCTGACTAGTCATCAATTTTTCAAACATGCTAGTTACCTTTTCCATGGGGTCTTTAGAGGTTGCATTTTCCACTAATTCAATGGCCTTTCCCTTATCTTTGTTGTACGAAGTGTTTCCCCTAGTATAACCTATAATATTGGATTTTCCTGAAGATTGCATATTCCTTTCTATTTTCTTGGCCAGATCCTGAGCAGTTTTTAGATCGGTCGGATCTTTGTCCCTTAACTGGTACCTCAAATCCCCAGTGAAAGCTTCGATGTAAGATATGAGGATGGAGGCATCCCTTGGCTTGATTTCTCTAGGGAGTTCCACAACCACACGTCTGAACTTAGTATTAAATTCATCAATGGTTTCATTTTCCATCTTATTTATATTATGAAGGGCAGCAAGCAAATGTCTTGGTTCTTTATTTCCCCCCATTTCTTCTTAAAACCTTCTAGGAATTCATTAAGGGTTTTATATGAATCTTCACCAAGGTCACTATACCACTCCGCGGCATCATCCTCTAAGGATAAAGCAAAGAGCTTCATTTTGACATCTTCACGGTCAGTGGCAGCACTATTGCAATAACTGACTAGGTGCCTCTCAAACATTCAGAGATGAGTCTTGGCAGTGGTAGCATTATTTCCCTCGAACATGGCGAGCTTCTTGATAGCATCATTCGGAATGTCATGAGGAGCACCTGTTATCTAAGAAAAGTCAAGGGGTTTGTAAAATTCCATCATTTCTTGAGATTGGAAGGTATGACTCTAAACAAATATGTGATGGATATCTGAGAGGGATTGGTCTCCTAAATATTCAAGGTTTCTACGAGAAGTCTGCCTATTCAATCTTTCCCTAATAAACCTTTCGGGATCAAGGAGAGATTGAATAATTGTCGGCGGTTTCTTCGGGTAGAAATTCTTGAAGGGATGCTAGATAGTGGAGTCGCCAGATGGATCGAGTTTTAATTTTTATGTTTTTTAAAGACTAGATCAATCAAAAGTTTTTTCATCTTTTTATTTGTTTAGAAAAAGTTAATCTAAGTCGTACTCGGGAATAAAAATATTTATCTCCAGCAACGGTGCCAAAAAGTGTTGCCGCCTTTCACACACCTGGGTTACGTGGCAGAAATCTTCAAGCCACTCAGTGTGTCCTTGGGGGCAAGTCTCAAGTCAAGGCTTTCACCTTGTTCTTGACTCCTCCGTTTAGGCTCAACTCTTCACGGAGCCAAGGGGGGTAGACCCTATTAAGTTACTAAGGATAATTACTTAGTGTTGTGATGTTTAAACTGACTTAGTTATTTAGGAGTTTACAATTTAACTATAGATAATCACGGATGGCAAGATGTAAAAGATGAACACACGAAAGCACAATACTGAGACACAATATATATATAAAGCAAGAAGTTAACCAGTGCCTTAGAATGGAGTTAAAAATAGAATCAATATGCTTGCATGTGCTTGGAGTGAATGTTTTGCGGTTGCCTCTTGGTATGTTTTAAGTTAAATGTGAAGTATGAGTTGATTAAATTAGGCAAAAGGGGGACTCCAAATATACCCGAGAGTACTTGGAGTATGTCCAAAACTAAACCTTCACGGCTACCTGCAAGGAATATGTGGGCTGAAATGGTGTCTCTGGGGCTATTTTTTGTAATGCACCCGTTAGGGTGTGACAGGGATCGGCACCCCAAGGTCACTTTTCAGAAGTTCCTGCTTCCTTTGGGTATTTTGCCACCGTAGAGGTTTGATCTAGGTGTTGGATTTTCACCTGATGGTTTTGTCAATTGGGGAGAGTGAGTCCTAATTATGCTAGTCACCCAAGTGTTTTTGATACAGCTTGACTGATCGAACAAACCACAGCCAAGTGTAGAGCATACACACTGGATTCTTGTAAATTTTAATGAGTTTTAAACCGGGTGTTCTTGTTTAAAAGAAAAACCTCCAAGAACCTCTTTTGATCCAAGTGGATCTCAATCGGGGAATCGAGGAGGGGTTAATTTTAAAATTTCTGATAAATAAAAGATGAAAAATAAAACAAATACACAATTCTAGTTTTCTAATTAATCCTACCACAAATCTCTTTCCCCTTTCGGGTCAATCGGGAAGTCGTGGGGTAAGTATTATGATTACTTTGAAATGTAAAATATGGAGTATGATATTAATAATAAAATAAAGTATACTACCCTACAGATTAGATTAATGCTATTTAAAAAAAAAAGAAATAAGCAGAAAGCGACGAAAAGGACACCGACGCAAATACCCCCAGGGGGGATGGGGAATGGGCTCGAAAGAGCCTATTCCAAATATAATTTTATTTCTTATTGGTTACAACATCAGTGAACTGATATATCAGAAAATTCTTGGTGATTATACAAGATGAAACCAATATCTTACAATTATGCAAAAAAATTTAAGATTTTTAGTGAAAAAGGGAGACCCCTGGGGGGATTTGAACACTCCTGAGGCCACTTCGAACAGAAGCTTCATTTATTTTCTATCAGACCTGAGAAAATAAATCAAGCATATTATAATAACAAATTCCCAAAATCACTTTAAGAGTACCTTTGGATCATCCTACCTTATCTCAAAAAAAATGAAGGTAGACTAGCTAAACGGGCGAAAAGGGAACCAAGGAAAGCAAGCTTTCCTTGGGATGTTGGCTTGCTGTTTGTGCAGACAATTAAAAATGCACCGATATTGCATAATATAAATTTTATAATAGTGAAAGGAAATCTAATGCATGCGATCTACAAGTTTTCTTTAAATTTTCATGCAAAAAAGACGATTTCCCTAAAGCTAGATCTAGAATGCTTATGAAATTTTTTTGAGTGCAAGATCTAGATTGCGAGCTATGAAATATCAGATCTATGTATATTTTACTTTGATGAAATATATCCAAATGAAATCAAAGCTATGAACTGAACAAAGTAACCAGGTAAAGTGTTGATTTTTTATAGAAATGAGAAGAGGAGGAGAGAAGGTCAGATCGTTGCTTGAATGGAGCAAGCTGAAAGGAGGCCCTTTTGTGGAGTGCTGAGGGACAGAGTCTTGAGATTATTGGATAGGAATGGAGTCAATCTAGATCCACACCTTCATCTAATCAGGAACCTGCAACTAAATAACTCAAGCCTGCACACACCTCATGAGATCTGGATATAGATGCATAAAACAACAAAAATGAAAGATTATGCAGAAATAACCTTATTTAAGCATATACCTGAGATTTTTGAGCATACATCATATGGATAAACAAGGTCAAGCAATCTATATTTCCTAGTTTAAACCCTTACTTGATTCAATCGAATCCTTGAATCCAGAACACAGAAGCAGCACAGAATTTGGCAAGAAATTGCAGCTACCACATCAGTAGCATAACACTGAGAATCCACACATACACATGCACTACATAGTATAGCCTCCAAAGCTTCTTTATTCACAAATGATGATCAAATACAGAGTTACAATGGCAATCCCTTCATTCCAGCTCTAACTAGCTTGGAAGAGAGAGCCTCAAGCAGGATATATACAAATTACAGTCCATCCAGCCCAGGGGGGGCACAATTCCTCATGGAATCAAGTGAAATTAACTGATGGAGAGTTCATCAATGCAGAACTGAAGCTAAACTGAGCCTACTTGTCAACCGGGGGCTTGATTGAGCCGACACATCAACCCATACATTGAAACCTCAGTCCACAGAGCATCCAGGAGAATCCACACATGTGGAGGAGAGAGAGAGGGCGCAATTCCCTATGAAGACAGCTGTAGATCAACTCTAGATATGATTTGATCCCCTCCTTCAGTCAAGGATTTGTCATATCCAATGAATCTGCTCCAGATCTGATTGATTTCAGTCAAATCGGTTGAGAATCCACTGATTTATTGATTTTGGATTTGCTCCATTATTCATCAATTTATTAATTAAAATAATCAATAATTGATTTTTGGGGATTTCTGACCTGAGTGATGGAAGATCACTAAAAACTTAGGAAATAGTGGGTCCATGGGTTTACATGGTGCTCTTAGCTTGAAAATGAGCACCTACATGACTGAAACCGATTATTTGGCCCACTTTTATTACAAAATCAATTTTTCCAATTAAACTATTAAAAAATAGCCTAAGTTTTGGAAAAATTAAAATTCAATAAAAAACACTGAAAAAACTAAAAAATTGAAAAATTGAAAAACACCTAGGGGGACTTAGACATGTTCATATGACTCAAAAATGATGTCTAGCATGCTTATACATTGACACATAGACTCTAATAACCTCAATAGGCCTAAATGCCAAGCCGACCACCCCAACTTTGGAGGTATGGAGTGAAAAACTCAGAAATTATCAGTCATTTATTCAACAACCAATAATAACCAAGGGAAAAAACACCCTGGGCTAATCGGATTGACAAATGAAGTCTAAGAGACCGAGTCTTTTACAGACACTATCATGCTAGAAAATTTATTACAATTCCCCCATGGGGTATGAACATGTGATATGATACAACAAGCACTTCCCAGAAGTACTTCCAAAGGTCTTTTGAATTTCGAACAAGTTAACCCTGTCCGGTTCACCAGGCTCACTCGATAAAAAACCACTAACTACAACTTAGGTGGTAACAAAAAGTAGGGTGACCCAAAGGTACTTTTAGAGTGCTTTTGGGCATATTTCATTCTAATAAGATTGCTGGTTTTTATCAGGTATAATAGGAAAGAGGAGGAGCTGCTGTTTGAAAGTGACTTTTGGGCCATCCGAATCCCCCCATGGGTCTCCCTTTTTTACTGTAATATTTAATTTTTTCACTTTGTAAGGTCTTGGTTTCATTCTGTGTAAGAACCAAGAGGAATCATGTCAGTTTTATGGTATTGTAACCACTGATAATAAAAAATATTTCCGAATAGGATCTTTCAAGCCCATTCCCCATCCCCCCTGGGGGGATTCACGTCCCTTTTCCGTTTTTGCATTTTCTTATTTTTTTCGCTCTATATTAGTTTCATTTATGCAGAATAATATACTTTGATTAATTTTATCATATCTTCCATATTACAATATCAAGGTAACTTCAATACTTACCCCATGACTTCCCGATTGACCTAAAAAGGGAAAGAGATGCGTGGTAGGACTAATTAGAAAATATGTGGTTTGTTTCTTTTTTACTGATTCGTCATTAATTTTTTCAATCTATCATTTAAAATAAACCCCCTCCTTGATTCCCTGATTGAGGTCCACTTGGACTGAAAGAGGTTCCTGGGGGGTTTTTCTTTCTAACAAAACACATCCTTTAAACTTTACTAAAAATTACAAAGACTCCGGTGTGTATGCTCTGCGTTTTGGCTGCGGTTCATCCGATCAGCCAAGCTGCATCAAAAGAAATGTGAGTGACTATATTAATTAGGTTTCACCTTCCCCAATTAACCACCATCAGGAGAAAATCCAATGCCTCGATCAAACTGTAAGCGGTGGAAAAATACCCAAAGGAAGTGGGAACTCTTGGACAGTGACCTCGAGGTGCTGATCTCTGTCACACCCTAGCAGGTGTATTATGAACACAGTCTCAGAGAATCCATTCATCCCACACATTCCATGCGGGTAGCCATGAAGATTTTACTTTTGGACATACTCCAAGTACCCCTCGGGTATATTTGGAGTCCCCTTTTGCCTAATTTAATCCACTCATTTTTCATATTAACTTAAAACGTACCAAGAGACATTTGCAAAACATTCAGTCAAAGCACATGCAAATACATTTGATTATGTTGTGACTCCATTTTAAGGCACTGGTTATTTGTTTAATTCTTTCGATATATATATTGTGTGTTAGCATTGTGCTTACTTGTGCTCATTTTTCATCTTGTCATCTATGGTTATTAATGGTTAATTTCAAACTCCTAAGCAACTTATTCAACTCAACACCATCATACTAAAGTAATTTTCCTTAGTAACTTAATAGGGTCTACCCCTCTTGGCTTCTTTAGGAGTTGAGCCTAAATGGAGGAGTCAAGAACAAGGCGACAGCCTTGACTCGAGACTTTCCCCCAAGGACACACCGAGTGGCTTGAATATTTATACCACGTCCCCCCCATGTTTGTGAAAGGTGACAACAGAGAGGATTAAGACTTCGGAGAAAATGAAGGCTGCTTTCAAGGCACAATTTAGGCCGGGTAACCAGAGTTGGGTTGCACAGAATGAATTGATGCATATTCATCACATGACGAAGATTCAGGCTTATATCAAAGCCTATACCAGTGTGATGCTAGAAGTAAAGTATATGAGCGAGGAAGATCGCCTTTACCACTTTATGAAAGGTCTTCAAGGTTGGGTGCAAGTGGACCTGTGACAAAAATGATTTAAGACCCTTGCTGAGGCAATTTATGCTACAGAAAAGTTGCATGACCTCCAAACTAATAGGTGTGATGAAGGCAGGGGCAACAAAGATGGTGGCAGCAGGAAGCAGTAACAAGGAAGGTTTAAGAGAGAGCAGCCAGGTAAGCCTAAGAGTCAAGGAAAACATGAGGATGAGAATCCCAAAAGCGTTGGTGAACGGAAAGAGAAAAATACTATCTCCTTTTACATATGCACAAAGGATCATTATGCTAGATATTGTCCTTTGCGGCTGCAGAATATGGTTGTAGTTGAACAGGGTGGACCGTCCATTGGAGTGATGCAGGTGTTGAATGCTATCTTGGAGACGATAATGATAACCGAACCTAACTACGACGATTTGAGCTGTGTCCATTGGGTTGAATGGTCTCCATACTTGGCACTTATTAATATTGGTGCCACACCACTTAAGTGTTATAAGATAAACAGATTCTGTAGGTTAGGGCATGGACCCACTATTTCCTAAGTTTTTAGTGATCTTCCATCACTCAGGTCAGAAAGCCCCAAAAATCAATTATTGATTATTTTAATTAATAAATTGATGAATAATGGAGCAAATCCAAAATCAATAAATTAGTGGATTATCAACCGATTTGACTGAAATCAATCAGATCTGGACCAGATTGACTAGATCTGACAAATCCTTGACTGAAGGAGGGGATCAAATCAGATCCGGAGTTGATCTACAACTGTCTTCATAGGTAATTGCGCCCTCTCTCTCTCCTCCACACGTGTGGACTCTCCTGGATGCTCTGTGGACTGAGGTGTCAATGTATGGGTTGATGTGTCAGCTCAATCAAGCCCCCGGTTGATAAGTAGGCTCATTTTAGCTTTAGTTCTGCATTGATGAACTCTCCATTAGTTTATTTCACTTGATTCCATAGGGAATTGCACCCCCCTGGGTTGGATGGCCTGTAATTTGTATATACCTTGCTTGAGGCTCCCTCTTCCAAGCTAGTTAGAGCTGGACTAAAGGGATTTCCATTGTAACTCTGTATTTGATCATCATTTGTGAATAAAGAAGCTTTGGAGGCTATACTGTGTAGTGCATGTGTATGTGTGGATTCTCAGTGTTATGCTACTGATGTGGTAGCTGCAATTTCTTGCCAAATTCTGTGCTGCTTCTGTGGTCTGGCTTCAAGGATTCAGTTGAATCTAGTAAGGGTGTAAACTAGGAAAGCTATATTTCTTGATCTTGTTTATCCATATGATGTATGCTCAAAAATTTCAGTTATATTCTTAAATAAGGTTATTTTGGCATGATCTTTCATTTTTGTTGCTTTATACATCTATATCCAGATATCACGAGGTGTGTGCAGGCTTGTGTTATTTAGTTGCAGGTTCCCAATTGGATGAAGGTATGGATCTATATTGATGCCATTCATATCCAATAAGATCAATACTCTATCTCTCAACACTCCACAAAAGGGCCTCCTTTCAGCTTGCTCCATTCAAGCAACGATCCGATCTTCTCTCCTCTTCTTCTCATTTCTACAAAAATCAACATTTTTACCTGGTTACTCTATTCATAGCTTTGATTTTTATTAAGATATATCATATTAAAATTAATTCCAACATATATCTATCTTATCAAATCCTATATTCTAGATCTTGCACTTAAAAAAGTTTCATAAGCATTCTAGATCTAGCTTTAGGGGAATCGTCGTTTTGCATGAAAACTTAAAGAAAACTTGTAGATCGCATGAATTAGATTTTCTTTCGCTGTTATAAAATTTAATATTCTGCAATATCAGTGCATATTTCATTGTCTGTGCAAACATCAAGCCAAGATCCCAAGGAAAGCTTGCTTTCCTTGGTTCCTTTTTCGCCTGTTTAACTAGTTTTAACTTCATTTTTTTGAGATAAGGTAGGCTGATCCAAAGGTACTCTTAAAGTGATTTTGGGCATATGTTATTCTAACATGCTCAATTTATTTTATCATGTCTAACAGAAAATAAAGGAAGCTTCTGTCCGAAGTGGCCTCGGGAGCATTCAAATCCCCCCAGGGGTGTCCCTTTTCACTAAAATCTTAAAATTTTTGCAAAGTTGTAAGATCTTGGTTTCAGCCTGTATAAGAACCAAGAAGTTTCTAATATTTCAGTTTTCTGATATTGTAACCAATAATAAATAAAATTATTTTTTGGAATAGGCTCTTTCGAGCCCATTCCCCATCCCCCCTAGGGGGATTTGCGTCGCTGTCCTTTTCGTCACTTTCTGCTTATTTCTTTTTTTTAACTAGAATTGATCTAATTTCCAGGGTAGTATAGTTTATTTTATTATTAAATTCATATTCCACTTTTTGTTTTTCAAAGTAATCATAATACTTACCCCACGATTTCCCGATTGACCCGAAAGGGGAAAGAGATTCGTGGTAGGACTAATTAAGAAACTAGAATTGTGTATCTGTTTGCTTTTTTTTATCATTTATTTATCAGAAAATATAAAAATAACCCCTCCTCAATTCCTCGATTGAGATCCACTTGGATCGAAAGAGGTTCCTGGAGGGTTTTCTTTTAAACAAGAACACCCAATTTAAAACTTACTAAAATTGACAAGACTCCACTGTGTATGCTCTGCACTTGGCTGTGGTTCATTCGATCAGTCAAGGTGTATCAAAAGCACTCAGGTGACTAGTATAATTAGGACTCACTCTCCCCAACTAACAAACCATCAGGTGAAAATACAACACCTAGATCAAACCTTTACGGTGGCAAAATACCCAAAGGAAGCGGGAACTTCTGAAAAGTGACAGTGGGGCACCGATCTATGTCACACCCTAATGGGTGCATTACGAATAATAGCCCCAGAGACTCCATTTCATCCCACATATTCCTTGCGGGTAGCCGTGAAGGTTTAGTTTTGGACATACTCCAAGTACTCTCGAGTATATCTGGAGTCCCCCTTTAGCCTAATTTTAATCAACTCACACTTCAAATTTAACTTAAAACATACCAAGAGGAAATCACAAAACACTCACTCCAAGCACATGCAAGTACATTGTTTCTATTTTTGATTCCATTCTAAGGCACTAGTTATTTTCTTGTTTTATATATATATTGTGTCTTAGCATTGTGCTTTCGTGTATTCGTCTTTTATATCTTGCGATCTTTGATTATCTATAATTCAATTCCAAACTCCTAAGTAACTCAGTCAGTTTAAACATCACAACACTACGTAATCATCCTTAGTAACTTAATAGGGTCTACCCCCCTTGGCTTCGTTAGGAGTTGAGCCTAAACGGAGGAGTCAAGAACAAGGTGATAGCCTTGACTCGAGACTTGCCCCCAATGACACACCGAGTGGCTTGAATATTTCTGCCACGTGACCCAGGTGTGTGAAAGGTGGCAACACATTTTTGGTGCCGTTGCTGGGGATAAATCTTTTTATTCCCGAGTACAACTTAGCTTAACTTTTTTCTAAACAACTAAAAATATAAAAAAAACTTTTGATTGATCTAGTCTTTAAAAAAAATTAAAATTAAAACTCGATCCATCTGGCGACTCCACTGTCTAGCATCCCTTCAAGAATTTCTACCCGAAGAAACCGCCGACAATTATTCAATCCTCTCCCTGATCCCAAAAGGTTTATTAGGGAAAGATTGAATAGGCAGACTTCTCGTAGAAACCTTAAATATTTAGGAGACCAATCCCTCTCAGATATCCATCACATATTTGTAGAGAGTCATACCTTCCAATCTCAAGAAATGATGGAATTTTACAAACCCCTTGACTTTTCTCAGATAGCAGGTGCTCCTCATGACATTCCGAATGATGCTATCAAGAAGCTCCCCATGTTCGAGGGAAATAATGCTACCACTGCCAAGACTCATCTCCGAAAGTTTGAGAGGCACCTAGTCAGTTATTGCAATAGTGCTGCCGCTAACCATGAAGATGTCAAAATGAATCTCTTTGCTTTATCCTTAGAGGATGATGTTGCGGAGTGGTATGGCGACCTTGGTGATGATTCATATAAAACCCTTAATGAATTCCTAGAAGATTTTAAGAAGAAATGGGGGGAAAAGAAAGAACCAAGACATTTGCTTGCTGCCCTTCATAATATAAAGAAGATGGAAAATGAAACCATTGATGAATTTAATACTAAGTTCAGACGTGTGGTTGCGGAACTCCCTAGAGAAATCAAGCCAAGTGATGCCTCCATCCTCATATCTTACATCTAAGCTTTCACTGGGGATTTGAGGTACCAGTTAAGGGACAAAGATCCGACCGATCTAAAAACTGCTCAGGATCTGGCCGAGAAAATAGAAAGGAATATGCAATCTTCAGGAAAATCCAACATTCCAGGTTACACCAGGGGAAACACTTCGTACAACAAAGAGAAGGGAAAGGCTATTGAATTAGAGGAAAATGCAACCTCTAAAGACCCCATGGAAAATGTAACTAGCCTATTTGAAAAAGTGATGACTAGTCAAAACCAATTCATGACAAACCAATATGTGCAATTGAATAATATTCAAAACAGAATAATCACACTGGAGAGAAATAATGGACCTAGGAATTTTCAGCCAAAATAGAATCAAGTGTATGAAAATAAGTTTCCTAAGAAAGAGCCTAGGATTCCAAACCAATTAGACTCAACTAACCTGGTATATGAAGTAATTCCATGGTGTAGACCTTGTGAGCAATTCCACCCAGAAATCACTTGCTACATAGCAAACCAAGTTATAGAACTTGGGATGGAGGAGGTCAGTAATCAGGAAACAACATTAGGCGAGTCTGATCATGTGTACATGGTAGGCCGAACCTATCCTCTATCAAACCAGAATTGGCAGTAGGCCACGGATTACGGTTTCGAGAAGGATCTCTTGTCTAACTTTTATGAAATAATTCCTCCTCTGGAAGCAATTAAGGAAATGAAGGAGGCCAGGTTCAAGGGAGCTGTGTATCAAAGAAGAGAGAAGCCATCACTGTCTAAACAGTACAAGCAAAAGGTAACCACTCCTCCCCTCCTAGATCCTCCTATTGTCCCTGACTCAAATATTGATATGGGAGAATGGATAAGTAGTGCTAAGATTCATGTTTATGCAACTGATGTCCTTAAAATTCCTGGTCAAAAAGAAAAGTTGTTGAAAGCCTTAGAGGATAGTCAAAGTAAAGCTCATAATATTATCAAAGAGGATCCTCTTCCTAATAACAATGCTATATTTGAAGCTGAACATATTGAACCTATAGATATGCCCATATTCCTCAACAGTGTTGATCCGAGAAGAGAAGACCACCCACCTTTTTATGTCTCCCTCTTAGTTGATAAACTTATCCTTCATAACTATATGTTAGATTCAGGTGCTTCATCAAATTTCATGACAAGAAAAGTAATGGAGCAATTAAATCTAAGGGTCACCCAACCCTACCACAATGTTTGTGCCATGGATGCAAGAGAAGTTGAAGTGGTAGGGATAATCTTAAATTTACAAGTTAAGTTGGCTAAGTATCCTGATATCGACATGTTGATGGATGTGGTGGTGATAGATGTTCCAGATAATTGGGGTATGTTGTTATCCAGAAAATGGGCCGCAACTCTTGGTGGGCACATTCAAATGGATTGGACATATGCTACTATACCTGCATCAGAGAACACTAGGGTGATTCTCCACAGAGAAAAGATGAGGAAACGGCATGTAGAAAACCCTAAGAAGCCCGGAAATGAATTGGTTCATTTCACTAATAATTTTGGAAACTATGCTATTTTGTCAAATTTCATGGCCCCCATTAAGGAAAACATTAAAAATGAAAAGATCGATGAAGTTTGGCAAATGTATTTTGACGGGGCTTATTCCAAAACCGGAAAGGGTGCGGGCATCATGATCATCTCTCCTTCAAATAAAGTATACAACTTTACATTCAGGTTAGAGTTTGAAGAATCAAACAATATAGCCGAGTATGAGGCATTGCTCCTAGGGTTAAAAACCGCTAAAGATACGGGGATAAAGATGTTGAACATAAAAGGTGATTCAGATTTAGTTGTCCTCTAGATTAAGAATCAGTATCAATGCAAAAATGATAGACTAAGAAAGTATAGGAATGCCACACGGGACACTATGGAATGGTTTGATGCACTTAACATTCAAAAGGTCCATAGGGAAATGAATGGGTTAGCAGAGAAATTAGCAGTAGCAGCATCCACCCTCCAGCCATCGAATGAAATGATTAATAGGAATGGAAAGATGGAAATAAATTTCAGACCTTCAATTCTAGATAATATAGACCACTGGCAAGTGTTCAAAGATGATGAGCAACTCTTGAGATTCATCCACAATCTACAAGAGTTTCAGGGTTGCAAGATCAGTTATCAGCAGGAAGGTAAAGAGTATCAGGAGTGCGAGGATAATGAAAGGAATCACATCCTGAGTAGCCTTATAGATTTCGAGAATCTTTTCAATCGTCAGGATCATCATAAAAAACAAAAAGAAGAAATAAAAACTGGGAATTATATGGAAATAAACATAGGAACTGACAAGGATCCCAAGTTAATAAAAATTTGAAAAGGAACTTCGGAAAAGGAAAGGAACAACTTGATCAACCTAATCAAAGAGTATAGAGATGTGTTGGCCTTTAGTTATGATGAGCTTAAAGCCTATAGGGAGGATGTGTTTCAACACACTATTCCCCTCACAGAAGAAGCTAAGGAGGTCAAACCTTTCGGACAAAAGCTTAGGCGAATAAATCCTAAGTTGGACCCCATTGTGCAGAAGGAACTTCAGAAGATGCTAGCAGCAGGGATTATAGCACCTACAAGGCATTCATCTTGGTGCTCCAACTCAGTTGTTGTTAGAAAGAAGAATGGGTCAATAAGAATATGTATAGATTTTAGAAATCTGAATACATCATGCCTCAAATATAATTACCCATTACTCGACATGGAAACTTTGCTTCAAAGAGTAACAGGATCAGGAATGATGTCCATGTTGGATGGATTTTTTGGTTATAACCAGGTGTTGGTAAATAAAGAAGATCAACATAAGACTACATTCACCACACCTTGGGGCACCTATAAATTTCTAAGAATGCCTTTTGGCTTATTGAATGTTGGTGCCACCTTCCAAAGAGCCATGGATTTTTCCTTCAAAGAACTTATAGGAAAAATAATTGAAATATATCAGGATGACTTAACTGTTTTTTCGAAAGAAATGTCCGACCACATAAGTCATATTAGGCAGGTTTTTATAAGATGTCAGAAATATGGTATTTCCTTGAATCTCGCCAATTCAATCTTTGGATTTGATGAAGGCAAGTTCTTGGGGCACATCATTTCTAAAGATGGTGTCAAGGTTGATCCTGAGAGAGTTGAAGCTATTAATAAAGTCCCCTTGCCTCACAATCTAAAATCTCTCCAATCCTTTAATGGTCAAATCAATTTCATAAGAAGATTCATCCCAAACTTAGCAGAATTAATGAAACCTCTACAAAAGCCATTAAAGAAAGATGTTAAGTTTGAGTGGACGGATGAAGGGAAAGTTGCATTCAAGTCCATCAAAAATGCCATATCCATGTCCACATTCTTGACTAGTCCATATTATTCCAAATAATTCCAGATATTCCCCTTTTCCTCAGAAGACACCATTGCCGACGTTTTACTTCAAAAGAATAAGGAAGGACAAGAGCAACTCATAGCCTTTATGAGTAGAGCCTTGCAAAATTCAGAATTGAAGTATACCATGATGGAGAAACAGGCCTATGCTCTTGTCAAGTCCCTTAAACATTTTAGAGCTTATATAGGTTACTCCAAAACCATTGGATATGTACCTCATGCAGCTATTAAAGATATCATGTCCCAGCAGGATTGTCTAGGAATCAGGGGTAAAGGGGTTTCAAACATTCAAGAATATGATTTGGAGATAAAACATACTAAATTAATTAAGGGACAGGGTCTAGCCAAGATGTTGACCCAAGGAAATGAAAAGGCTTTAGGAATAATCTGCCATAGCAGCAATTCAGAGCAAAGTGTATCAGATGAGCTTCAGAGATTAGAGCAGCACCCCTGGTACATCGACATCATATTTTTCCTCCACAACCTTACATGCCCCGATCACTTACTTGGCCATAAAAGAAGGGCATTAAGGTTAAAAGCAACTAAGTATTGTTTGACCAAAGATTTTTTTGGTTGGAGAAACCCTGATGGTTTGATACTTAGATGTGTCGATGAACCTAAGTCCAAGAAACTCATGGTTGAGTTCCATTCATGATTTTGTGGTGGAAATTTTGTAGCAAAAACAACCGCCCACAAAATCCTTAGAGCAGGATACTATTGGCCAAACCTATTTTTAGATGTGCAAAAGGCTGTCAGAGTTTTCCCCCAGTGTCAGTTATTCACTGGAAAGCAACAAATGAGAGCCTTGTCTCTAAATCCAATAGTAGTCCAAGCCCCTTTCCAGCAGTGGGGGCTTGACTTCATCGGTAAGTTCAAGGATAACTCGAGTAATGGTTACTCTTGGATTCTTACCACCACTGATTATTTTACTAAGTGGGTAGAGGTGATACCCACCAAGAAGGCAACCGATGCTATAGTCATGGACTTCTTAGAAGATAAGATTATCACAAGATTCAATGTGCCAGCTAGAATAATCACGGATAATGGCCCATGCTTTGTTTCTTTCGAGATGTCATCTTTCTGTTTCAAGTACGGCATTATCCTATGTCATTCATCTAATTACTATCCCCAAGGAAATGGTCTAGCAGAATCAAGTAACAAGAACTTAATGACCATAATCAAAAAAATTGTGGGCGACAATAAAAAGGCTTGGGATAGAAAAATCAAATTAACATTATGGGCCGATAGGATCATTAAGAAAATTTCAACCGGGAGGAGCCCTTTCGAACTAGTCTATGGCCTGGATGTCACCTTACCAGTCCATCTAGAGCTTCTAGTTTATCAACTCCTCCAAACATTCAGCTCAGATCAAGAGGCCATCCATAATAGAATAAACCAGTTAATCGAGCTAGATGAGAGCAGAACAGACTCTCTTGACCATAGTATAAAAAATTCGGACAAGGTCAAGAAAGCCTTTGATAAGTCTACCCGGCCAGGGTCCTTCCAAGTAGGTGACATGGTTCTACATTGGGACAAACAACGGGAGAAACCTGGGAAACATGGAAAGCTCGACAGCCTGTGTTGGAGTAGGGTCCCGCAGCTACAAGAGAAGCTACCATTTTAGCGGATAGATAGTTTTGGCAAAGAGATAAAAGATAAGGTAAAGATACGACGCCATAGCATGTTTCTAGCTATAGATCAGAGCCAAAAACTGTGACTATCGGGACAGAGAAGTCAAAGAAGATGCCAGTACCTCAGCGACCGAGAAGAGAGACTTCACCCACTGCATTCAAGGCAGCGGTGGAAGATAGGAGGGATCAACGACCCTCATAAAGGAAAAATGGCAATGAGGCCAAGGTATTGAAGATGAAGGACAAAAAGGGAAGCGGCGCCCAGTACCCATGGTCAGCGCCGGGAAGCATGGAAGATTACAGAGAGTAGTGGTGTGACGGAAAGCAGCTACTCCAAGTACACATATGTCGACTGTCACTAGTTAGGGTTTTTGGGTTACTATTGGGACAGGCCCACAGTGTTGTAATGGCGAGACCTTTGAGCTGCCTATAAAGGGATGTATTTTGTATTGTAAAAGGTTAGCCAGTTAGTCATTGGGTCTTTTAGCTAGTCAGACAATTAGAGAGTCAGTTGATATGTTAGCTCATAGACACTCATGTTCTAGTTCTGTATTCAGTATGTAGTATCTTACTGTAACAAACAACTGGCTCATAGAAGCATGTATGTAACAATATGCAGGGATTGACAGAGAGAGAGAGAGAGAGAGAAAGAGAGAGAATATTGTAAGAAGGAAATATAGAGAAAGATAAGAGATCTAAGAGAGAAGGGATCCTAGGAGTGAGTGCGGAGTTACCCAAAAGATCTCTAGCTGCACAACAAGTTGCAGAAGAACTGTGTACTCTCTCAAGATATAATAAACA
Organism: Pseudotsuga menziesii; assembly: GCA_001517045.1. Classification (NCBI taxonomy): domain Eukaryota; kingdom Viridiplantae; phylum Streptophyta; class Pinopsida; order Pinales; family Pinaceae; genus Pseudotsuga; species Pseudotsuga menziesii. The sequence goes on from LPNX010017423.1 coordinate 58,152, forward strand.
CAGTTCTGTGGATGTAGCTTCTACCCTGGAAGTGAACCACGTAAAACCAGTGTGTTATGTGATTATTTCATGTGATTGTGCTTTACTTAGTTGATATCTGTTATCTGTTACATGAATGTTGCATATCAGTTAGTAAAAGTCTGAATGTCTCATTCAGTTACAACATTATTGAAGGTTAAAGGTGGATTTACATGTATCAGGTGTCTGCATATGAGTTTATCAGTGCTTGTTTCACATAGTAATAAGTCATTCTGTTAAAGTGTTTCCAGTATACTTATTCAAACAGTAAGTATAGTTGAGGTAGAGTGTGTTGAACTATGGAAGTTCATGTCAGAGTGTTTAATATCTTGTTGAAAGTTTGCCAAGTCATTCCACCCAGTGCGATAGCCTTTGGACTGCGAGGGTCGCAGTGGGCCGTACTATAGTAGATATCGCTTTGAAAGTAGGCGATATCACACCGTCATAGGAGCTGCTATGTGAGATAGCACAGATCGTGGGTTAAGTGGAAGAGAGATTTTTGCATCACCAGAGTCGCTATGATGCGATAGGAGTCCTTCCCCTGTCAGAACCTGCGAGGAAGAGAGACTGCGCGTCGTGGAGAGAGACCTCACTGGCTAAGAAGAGCTGCGAGACCCCAAGATGCTACAGAACCTAGTCAAAGACACTTGAGTCTTTTGGCCAACCCATTAGACTCACTTCGGGTGAGACTTCAGGCCGCTCCACAGTATGTCGCCGAAAGGGCCAGTGAGATAGGGGTGTTGTTGGTACATTACAGTAAACCCAGGTCTGCCCATATGGCCAACAAATGGTTCCATTGTTGGTTTTGAACAAACTGAGCACTAATGTTTTGTTGGCATCCTACTAAAGACGAACTCAACCAGTGGGTTGGGTCTAAGGAGAAATAATTTGTTGAACAAGAGAACAAGATTCCTAGACTGAGTATAGAGGACTGGTTACAAAAACATATCTTTACAGACCTGCATACGATATTTTTTGCGACCTATGGAAATGAGCTTTATGACTGGTTATCAAATTTGACTGATCAGAGCATATTCAGAAATAAAAGAAACATTGTCTGGACATCGGAGTTGATTCAGACCATGAAGAGACTTGATAATCCCATTACGAGGATAGTAGACTTCTAGCTTGTGAGTGTGCTAGAAGGCTTCATCATAGAGTTTGCAGTTGAACAGAGAAAAAGCTTCAGCAAGGCTGAGCGGTACTTCTTCAAAGGATATCGCGGTAAGTACCTAAACTATTTAAACTTGTCCATTAAGATGTTATTATATGAAAAAGGAGTAATGGATATAGTTTCATACCAATAAGTTAAGAAAGTGTGATGTCACAAGAGTTTGAGAGTGATTTTGATGACATTGGATGTACACGTAGTGGAAAGAAATATAAAGTAGATTTCAGATCTCCCATATTTGAAGACAGTTCAGATAATACTAGACAACAGAGTCATAGTAATACAGAAAGAACAAAAGGGGGTATCCCTTACCACCCTTATACCCCACAGAAATAGACCGAGACTCAGAACAATCCCGTAGAAACTCCATCTAGTAGCTCGTAGACAGTACATACTACCGCTACATCACCTCCACCTACACCGCTGAGTGGTAGTAACACAGCAAACCAACATCCACCATGCAGAAATAGAATGGGGGATGATATTAAGTTACCTACCTTTAAGGGTACAAGGGCAGAAGACCCAGAGCAGCACTGGTTTCTATGTGAAGCCGTGTGGACCATTAAAGGAATCCAAGATGATAATATTAAACTTGTACAGTTGGTCACCACACTTAGGGAACGAGCCTTAACATGGTATATGAAGTATACCTCAGTGATACCCAAAACACTTGTATAGGTCAGGACCGCCATGATCAAAGAGTTTAAGAAACCTAAGTCCAAATCGCAGTGTATCACAGAGCTCAAAGATATTAAACAATTACCTATAGATTCAGTATGGGACTTTGACCAGAAATTCAAAGCTCTCATAGACCAAGTCAGCTTTGAGTTTGCACCGGAGCAGCATAAGGAATGCTTTATTGCAGCATTGCTCCCACATATCAGACTACCATTAATGTAGCAAAAACTCCAGATGTAGGATGGTGCGTTGGAGATGGAAATGAAACTAGAGGCTTCACCTCTTGCTGAAACCAGCACAGGTATGACAAACTTGCAAAACCAGTTAGCAAATCTCACGCTACAGATGCATGAGATTAGAAAAGGAAAAGATATTGCACAAGACATATGGTGTATCAAGTGTAAAGCACAAGGCCATACTAAAGACAACTGTCCAGTATTCATTGAATACTTAGCAAGTGGGGCTCCTAACCCCTTAGCACAAACTCAAGGGCCATGGTGTGAACTATGCAGAAAAAGAGGATATCTACCTCAGCAATGCCCTTTACTTCAGAAGTATATACAGACACCTAAGAACTTATACTATACCCTCTGTAAGTCAGTAGGACACGATGACCATACCTGTAGAGCCTATGATCTCATGTTAGACAGAAAACATGACTTGTACAGAGTCCAATCGGAGACACAGGGTCCTGTAGCAGGACCACAGCATGATCCGGCTCATGTTGGCCGTGGAGGAGGCTTTGGCCATGGAGAAGGCTTTGGCCGTGGTCATGGACCTGTCACTTGTTACAACTGTGGAGTTGTAGGACATTATGCTAGGGACTGTCAGAGCCCCACTACGACATGTAATTATTGAAAATATTACGATCACGCTATAGAAGAATGTCCTACCTTGATAGCCAAGATCAGAGAACCTAAGCCAGCAGTACACCAGAACATCCAGCTTATTGCTGCTGAGCAGGAAGATCTAGAACCAAGAGTCAACATTGTGACTCGCAGTAGTGCTTCCACTAGTGGCACACCGTAGGATAGTGAAAATAACACAGGACCGGAGTGGGTGCACAAAGCTACTAATAAATCAACACCACTCGACCTGCAGAAGAATAAAGAAACATTTCAGGAAGCTAAAACTTTCTTTAATGAACCTATACAATCAGAACCCCAGGTACTGCCATCTAGGGGCATACTGCAGCAAACATCTTGTGGCGTTAGCCCTGCACAGACATTGCAGGCTACCACATCGGGAAGATGCAATGAGGATGAGTCAACAGGAAGCGTACAATCCTTCTTGTGGACTTGTCTAAAACTTGTGAGAAATGAGCAAGCTATCAGAGAGATTTAGTGCATCATAGATCAGTATCCGCCATCTTCTTCCGTGAGTAGTGCACAGTGTGCTGTTCATAACATTATGGGCCATACAAGAACATGAAGAGAGATGTGACTCACAGCACAAGTTGGAGAATTTGAAATGGATGAGGTGATCCTAGATCTAGGATTAGAGGTAAATGTTCTGACTAAGAAGACATGGGAATAGATGGGAAGCCCTAAGTTAGTCAGATCTCCTATCCATTTAAGATTATCTAATCAACAGAGGGTATCGCCACTGGGTCAACTCCGCAGGTGCCAGTTGACATTGACGGAGTTCGCAGCTCTGCGAACTTAGAAGTTATAGAAATCATTGGCGATAGTAGACCATATCCAGTATTACTAGGCATTGATTGGGCGATCGGTAACATGGCCGTTATCAACCTAAAGAGAAGACAAATGACCTTTGAGGATGTGCAGATCCGGGTCATCGCACCATTGGATCCTCTTCAGGGTCCTAGATACATTGAACCTATCCGAGCAGAGGAAGAGGTACGTAACATGGAGAGTCTCTATCAGATGACTATGAACCAGAGTGACTACATCAATCCAACCACAGAAGGGAACATTAGTTGGCGATGCGACAGCTCATGCGCATCGGATTCGGATGTTGGTCTAGAAAATTGGAAGAACAGACTTTACAAAGTCTCAGCGCGCAGATGTGCGCTTATGACTAAGTCACTGCGATGGATTGGCGCAGAGACTAACAAGACTCCCTCATTTCATGGTCTAACAGATATCTGGGACTTTCTCCCACAGTTTGAACAACAAGTTCCTCATGAGCAGAGGATCGCAGCTATGGACCTTTCAGTATGAGCCACACCTGCAAGATGGTGGTATGCACATAAAGAGAATATAGCATCATGGGATGATCTTAAGAGATTGATGGCGATCAGATTCTCTACTGACAGGGAGTATGTCCAGCAGAAATACACAGGACACAGTGACCCCAGGTCACATATTCAGACTTGTGAATAGAATTGGTCGGACATTCCCGAGGATGAATGGGTTCACTGATTCATTCACACTTTGGACACAGTTCCAAGGAACTGGTACACAGAGAATGAATTACGCAAGAGAACGACCACATGGCCACTTATGATAGACAGCTTTCTACTCATGTTCGCTTTTGAATCTGAGTATCCAAGTGTTGATCAGGCCCTAGATGCAATAAAGATTAAGATATTTGAGGACTGCACCCTATCAGTACATACTCAACCTGAGTGGGCCATCCAGTTAGAAGAGGTGCTAGAGTGCTATAACTTTGCATCAGAACCAGAGGAGGAGGATGAGGATCCTCACAACATCAACATTCCCGAGTCAGAAGGGACTCGCAATGTTGATGGACCAAAGCTAGAGACTCTAGCTATCAAGGAGCCTATCAAGATTAAGAAGATCAACATTGGCACAGACACAGAACCAAAGTTTGCATCAATTGGAGACTATTGGAATGATGAAATAGTAGGACACATTGCAGATCTGCTACATGACTATCAGGACCTATTCCCCACCAAGTTCACAGAGATGAAGGGAATAGTTGGAGACCTGGGAGTAATCAGGATACCATTGAAAGAGGATGCTAGACCAATCAAGCAGCGCCCATACAGATTAAATCCGTGGTATAAAGAAAAAGTTAAGGATGAGATCGATAAGATGCTAGCAGAAGGCATCATTGAGCCAGTAGAAGAGAGTGAATGGGTTAGTCCCATGGTCATGCAAGAAAAGAAAACCAAAGAAGAAATCAGAATCTGTGTCACCTTGCGTAAACTCAATGATGCATCACTTCATGATCCATTTCCGACACCTTTCACTGATGAAGTGTTAGACAATGTGGGAGGACAGGAGGTCTACTCCTTCACTGATGGATTTTCAGGCTATCACCAGATCAGAATCCATCCAAAAGATCGATCTAAGACCACTTTTGTGATAGAATGGGGCTCTTTCCAGTATACGGTAATGCCCTTTGGTCTTAAAAATGCACCAGCTATCCTTTCAAGAGTAGTAGTTGCTGTATTTAAAGAGTACATCCATAAATTCTTAGAGGTTTATTTTGATGATTGGACTGTATTTGGATTAATCGACAAGCACATAGGAGATTTAAGACTGATGTTAGAGAAATGTAGGCAATACCAGATTTCTCTAAACTTGAGAAAATGTATATTTTGTGCGCCATTTGGTATTTTGTTGGGTCATATTGTCTGTAGACAAGGCTTGATGGTAGATCCCACAAAGATTGCCATTATTGTAAACCTTCCAGCACCCAACTCAGTCAAGCAGTTGAGGACAGTGCTCGGTCATACCGGGTACTATAGAAAATTTATCAAAGGTTATACAAATATCACGGGACCTATGGAAAAGCTATTAAAGAAGGATGTAAAATTCCTATGGAATGAGGAATGCCAGAAAAGTCTAGACACACTTAAAAATAAGATGGTTACAGCACCCATCTTAGTATTCCCAGACTGGACCAAGCCATTTCATGTACATGTGGATTCATCTGGCATCGCATTGGGGGTCTTCTTAACCCGGCCAGGAGAAGGAGGTATCAATCACCTTATCGCATACTCAAGAAGAAAACTATCCACCATAGAAAAGAACTACACCAGTACGGAAAGAAAAGGATTAGCCATGGTGTATTCTCTACAGAAATTCAGGCACTACCTGCTAGGTGCCTCATTCAAGATGTTCACTGACCACTCCGCTTTGAAGTACTTGGTCAATAAGATAGTGTTAGGGGGACGAATCTGCAGATGGTTACTCCTATTTCAGGAGTATGATTTTGAAATCATTGTCAAACTAGGGAAATTAAATGCTGGACCAGATCATCTGTCAAGGAGAAAGTACAGCAGGAGAAGCCCGATGTTAGTGGCTCGAGGACGAGCCATAAGTAAGTGTTAGGGGACTGTTGGAGTAGGGTGCCGCAGCTACAGGAGAAGCTGTCATTTTGGTGGATAGATAGTTTTGGCAAAGAGATAAGAGATAAGGTAAAGATACGACGCCGTAGCATGTTTCTAGCTGCAGATTAGAGCTGGAAACTGTGACTATCGGGATAGAGAATTCAAAGAAGACACCAGTAGCTCAGCGGTCGAGAAGAGAGAGTTCACCCACTACATTCAAGGCAGCGGTGGAAGACAGGAGGGCTTAGCGACACTCATAAAGGAAAAAGGGCAACAAGGCCAAGGTATTGAAGATGAAGGACAGAAAGGGAAGCGGCACCCAGTACCCATGGTCGGTGCCAGGAAGCATGAAAGACTATAGAGAGCAGTGGTGTGATGAAAAGCGACTACTCCAAGTACACATACACCGACTGTCACTAGTCAGGGTTTTTGGGTTACTATTGGGACAGGCCCACAGTGTTGTAATGGCAAGACCTTCGAGCCACCTATAAAGGGATGTATTTTGTATTGTAAAAGGTTAGCCAATTAGTCATTGGGTCTTTTAGCTAGTCAGACAATTAGAGAGTCAGTTGATCTGTTAGCTCATAGACACTCATGCTCTGGTTCTCTATTCAGTCTGTAGTATCTTACTATAACCAGCAGCTGGCTCATAGAAGCATGTATGTAACAATCTGCAGGGATTGACAGAGAGAGAGAGAGAGAGAGAGAGAGAGAGAGAGAATATTGTAAGAAGGCAATATAGAGAAAGAGAAGATATCTAGGAGAGAAGGGCTCTCGGCAATGAGTGCGGAGTTACCCAGAAGATCTCTAGCTGCACAACAGGTTGCAACAGAACTGTGTACTCTCTCAAGATATAATAAACACAGTTCTGTGGACGTAGCTTCTACCCTGGAAGTGAACCACGTAAAACCAGTGTGTTATGTGATTATTTCTTGTGATTGTGATTTACTTAGTTGATATCTATTATCTGTTACATGAATGTTGCATATCAGTTAGTAAAAGTTTGTATGTCTCATTTAGTTACAACATTATTGAAGGTTAAAGGTGGATTTACATGTATCAGGCGTCTGCATATGAGTTTATCAGTGCTTGTTTCACACAGTAATAAGTCATTATGTTAAAGTGTTTCCAGTATACTTATTCAAACAGTAAGTATAGTTGAGGTAGAGTGTGTTGAACTGTGGAAGTTCACGTTAGAGTGTTTAATATCTTGTTGAAAGTTAGACAAGTCATTCCACCCAGTGCGATAGCCTTTGGACCGCGAGGGTCGCAGTGGGCCGTACTATAGTAGATATTGCGTTGACAGTAGGTGATATCACACCATCAGAGGAGCTGCAGTGTGAGATCACGTAGATCGCGCGTTACGTGGAAGAGAGAGTTGCGCATCGCCAGAGTTACTGTGATGTGATAGGAGTCCTTCCCCTGTCAGAACCTGCGAGGAAGAGAGACTGCGCATCATGGAGAGAGACCTCGTTGGCTAAGAAGAGCTACGAGACCCCAGGATGCTACAAAACCTGGTCGAAGACACTTGAGTCTTTTGGCCAACCCATTAGAATCACTTCGGGTGAGACTTCAGGCCGCTCCGCGGCCTGTCACCAAAAGGACCAGTGAGCTAGGGGTGTTGTTGGTACATTACAATAAATCTGGTTCTGCCCATATATCCAACAGCCTGTGGTTGGGACCATACATCGTCGATGAAATAGTAGGAACGAACTCCTTCTAGCAAAATGACTTGGAAGGAGAAAGATTGAGCTTACCAGTGAATGGTTTCCTCCTCAAGCTATTTTTTGCCGAGACAGTTTGATGCCTTTAGTGGCATCGGTGGTTTCAGGGCCAATTTCTAAACCTTGCCCTGCATGTATTTCTAAATTGTATATATCATATTGTTGTATCATAGATATTGTTGTATTATAGTTATTTTGTACCATGTTGAAAATTTTCCCTTGTATATTAGTTTTTGTAAAATATTCATTTTTGCACATTATAGATTAATTATGTACATTAGTTTGTTTTTATAGCTAATTTTTTCTTATATATACATGTTACTGACAAACTCTAATTGCCTTGCATGACCCAGAGATTCCAGAGTTCTCACATCCTCTCCTATGAATAGAAGATCAGTCAGAGAATGTGTCCCAGATGGAGCCAGAATGTTACCACCTAAGTTGTACTTAGTGGTTTTTTATCAAGTGAGCCTAGTGAACCGGACAGGGCTAACTTGTCCAGACTTCAAAAAGACCTTTGGAAGTACCTCTGGGAAGTGCTTGTTGTACTCTATCACATGTTCATACCCCATGGGGGAGTTGTAATAAATGTTCTAGCATGACAGTGTCTGTAAAAGACTCGATCTCTTAGACTTCATTTGTCAATCTGATCAGCCCAGGGTGTTTTTTCCCTTGGTTATTATTGGTTGTTGAATAAACGACTGATAATTTCTAAGTTTTTCACTCCATATCTCCAAAGTTGGGGTGGTCGGCTTGGCATTTAGGCCTATTGAGGTTATTAGAGTCTATGTGTCAATGTATAAGCATGCTAGACATCATTTTTGAGTCATATGAACATGTCTAAGTCCCCCTAGGTGTTTTTCAATTTTTCAATTTTTTAGTTTTTTCAGTGTTTTTTGTTAAAATTAAATTTTTCCAAAACTTAGGCTATTTTTTAATAGTTTAATTGGAAAATTTGATTTTGTAATAAAAGTGGGCCAAATAATCGGTTTCAGTCATGTAGGTGCTCATTTTCAAGCTAAGAGAACCATGTAAACCCATGGACCCACTGTTTCCTAAGTTTTGAGTGATTTTCCATCACTCAGGTCAGAAAGCCCCAAAAATCAAGTATTGATTATTTTAATTAATAAATTGATGAATAATGGAGCAAATCCAAAATCATAAATCAATGGATTCTCAGTCGATTTGATTGAAATCAGTCAGATCTGAAGCAGATTGACTGGATTTGACAAATCCTTGACTGAAGGAGGGGATCAAATCAGATCCAGAGTTGATCTATAGTTGTCTTCATAGGGAATTGCGCCCTCTCTCTCTCCTCCACACGTGTGGAATGTCCTGGATGCTCTGTGGACTGAGGTGTCAGTGTATGGGTTGATGTGTCAGCTCAATCAAGCCCCCGGTTGACAAGTAGGCTCAGTTCAACTTCAGTTTTGCATTGATGAACTCTCCATCAGTTGATTTCACTTGATTCCATGAGGAATTGCACCCCCTCTGGGATGGATGGCCTATAATTTGTATATATCCTGCTTGAGGCTCCCTCTTCCAAGATAGTTAGCGCTGGAATGAAGGGATTGCCATTGTAACTCTGTATTTGATCATCATTTGTGAATAAAGAAGCTTTGGAGGCTATACTGTGTAGTGCATGTGTATGTGTGGATTCTCAGTGTTATGCTGCTGATGTGGTAGCTGCAATTTCTTGCCAAATTCTGTGCTGCTTCTATGTTCTGGCTTCAAGGATTCAGCTAAATCTAGTAAGGGTGTAAACTAGGAAAGCTATATTGCTTGATATTATTTATCCATATGATGTATGCTCAAAAATTTCAGTTATATGCTTAAATAAGGTTATTTTGGCATGATCTTCATTTTTGTTGCTTTATACACCTATATCCAGATCTCACGAGGTGTGTGCAGGCTTGTGTTATTTAGTTGCAGGTTACCAATTGGATGAACTTGTGGATCTATATTGACGCCATTCCTATCCAATAAGCTCAAGACTCTATCCCTCAGCACTCCACAAAAGGGCCTCCTTTCAGCTTGCTCCATTCAAGCAACGATCCGACCTTCTCTCCTCTTCTTCTCATTTCTACAAAAAATCAACATTTTTACCCAGTTACTCTGTTCGTAGCTTTGATTTTTCTTAATATATATCATATTAAAATTAATTCCAACATAGATCTATCTTATCAAATCCTATAGTCTATATCTTGCACTTAAAAAAGTTTCATAAGCATTATAGATCTAGCTTTAGGGGAATCGTCGTTTTGCATGAAAAATTAGATTTCCTTTCACTCTTATAAAATTTAATATTCTGCAATATCAGTGCATATTTCATTGGCTGCAGAAACATCAATCCAATATCCCAAATAAATCTTTCTTTCCTTGGTTCCTTTTTCGCCTGTTTAACTAGTTTTAACTTCATTTTTTTGAGATAAGGTAGGCTGATCCAAAGGTACTCTTAAAGTTCTATTGGATGTATGTTATTATAACATGATTTCTGTCTTTTAGAACATCTGACAGAAAATAAAGGAAGCTTCTGTCCGAAGTGGCCTCAGGAGCGTTCAAATCCCCCTAGGGGTCTCCCTTTTCACTAAAATCTTAAAATTTTTGCAAAGTTGTAAGATCTTGGTTTCAGCCTGTATAAGGACCAAGAAGTTTCTAATATTTCAGTTCACTGATATTGTAACCAATAATAAATAAAATTATTTTTTGGAATAGGCTCTTTCGAGCCCATTCCCCATCCCCCATGGGGGGATTTGCGTCGGTGTCCTTTTCGTCGCTTTCTGCTTTTTTTTTTTTTAACTAGCATTTATATAATTTGTAGGGTAGCATACTTGATTTTATTATTAAATTCATATTTCACTTTTCTTTTTTCAAAGAAATCATAATACTTACCCCACGATTTCCCGATTGACTCGAAAGGGGAAAAAAATTCGTGGGAGGACTAATTAAGAAACTAGAATTGTGTATCTGTTTGATTTTTTTTATCATTTATTTATCAGCAATTATAAAAATAACCCCTCCTCGATTCCCCGGTTGAGATCCACTTGGATTGAAAGAGGTTTCTGAAGGGTTTTCTTTTAAACAAGAACACCCAGTTTAAAACTTACTAAAATTGACAAGACTCTAGTGTGTATGCTCTGCACTTGGATGCGGTTCGTTCGATCATTCAATCTGTATCAAAATCACTTGGGTGACTAGTATAATTAGGACTCACTCTCCCCAGCTAACAAACCATCAGGTGAAAATCCAACACCTAGATCAAACCTTTATGGTGGCAAAATACCCAAAGGAAGCGGGAACTTCTGAAAAGTGACCTCGGGGCGCTGATCTCTATCACACCCTAATGGGTGCATTATGAACAATATCCATAGAGACTCCATTTCAGCCCACATATTCCTTGTGGGTACCCATGAAGGTTTAGTTTTGGACATACTCCAAGTACTCTCGGGTATATCTGGAGTCCCCCTTTAGCCTAATTTTAATCAACTCACACTTCAAATTTAACTTAAAACATACCAAGAGGCAATTGTAAAACACTCACTCCAATCACATGCAAGTACATTGTTTCTATTTTTGACTCCATTCTAAGGCACTGGTTATTTTCTTGTTTTATATATACATATTGTGTCTCAGCATTGTGCTTTCGTGTGTTCATCTTTTATATCTTTCCATCTTTGATTATCTATAATTAAATTCCAAACTCCTAAGTAACTCAGTCAGTTTAAACATCACAACACTAAGTAATCATCCTTATTAACTTAATAGGGTCTACCCCCCTTGGCTTCGTTAGGAGTTGAGCCTAAACGGAGGAGTCAAGAACAAGGTGACAGCCTTGACTTGAGACTTGCCCCCAAGGACACACCGAGTGGCTTGAAGATTTCTTCCATGTGACCCAAGTATGTGGAAGGCGGCAACACATCCCTTTGTCCCTTTGGATCACTTTCTGTTCTTCCCAAGCTTGCCTTTGTTTTGTGAGATTACTATCGAGAAATGGAGGATGGAGGTGGTGGAGGCCCAAGTGGAGGACTCAGTTTCTCTGGTTGATGGACATGCCGACAGAGGTTGTCACTTTTGTAATATCTGATTTGATTAATAGAAATATCTTTTCCTATCCAATTAATGTGCATTTGAATATGAATATTGTATCCATGGATATGTTTAATTGCTTATACATTATTGAATATATATTCTAGAGTAGGTCTAACAAATTATTATATAGCATGCTTGTCTTGTTTGTTGTTATTGAGAGCGAATTGCTAAAGCAAGCATGAATTGGAAAATCTCAATGGGGATCTACTTCAAATTCCTAGAACAAGGTACGATTCGATATCCCTTAGTGTTAGATGTTTGGTTTCTCTTGCATAATGGGAAGGATTGACTTCTAGTGTTAAGTTGTCTATTGTGGTACCCCCAAGCCATAGGAAGTTTCTGTCTGTAACAAATGGACATACTAACAAAGTGGGAAGATTATTTACACTTGGTAGAGTTTGCTTATAACAATGGAAAACAACCATCCTTGGGGATGAGTCCCTATGAAGCTTTGTATGGAAGGAGGGGTAGGACACCAGCGACTGGCTTGGTCCATAATTGCTTAAGGAGATGGAGTAGGAGGTTGTAAAGATTAGGCAGAATATGAAAGCAGCCCAGGATAGATAGAAAATCTATACAAATAAGCATAGGGTGAACAAAGAGTTTAGTGTTGGGGATCATTTTTACCTCATAGTGATGGAAAAGAAGAGTTCCTTGAAGCTTGGAAGTTGTGCCAAGATGTCACCTAGATACTGTGGGTCATTTGAAGTGCTTAAAAGAATAGGGCTAGTTGCATATAGACTTTTGTTTCTTGCTAGCACTAGGGCTCATAATGTTTTTCACGTTTATTTGCTTAAGAAATATGTACATGATCCTAACCATGTGATAAGTTGGGATATGATTCAGGTGGAACCCGAGGGAAAATTCCAAATCGAGCCAATGCGCATCCTCGACAGCAAGGTCACAATGCTCTGGAACCGAGCCATAGGGTAGGTGAAGTTGTAATGGGAGCACTACGGTCCTGAAGAGGCTACATAGGAGCTGAAGGATGCCATGCATTTGGCACATCCATTTTTTTTCAATTTTGTGGAGCACTAAGGGAGGTACCAGCATAGCATTTTTGTTCAATTTTGTAAAGCACTAAGGACAATGCTGTTGAAGGGGGAGGGGAATGTAACACCCTGATTCAGCCCCATTTGCATTAAATATATATGATGTAAATATTGTAATTAATCATGGTGTGGAGCTAAAGCCAAAATCCCCACCATTGATTTAGCTTTTTATGTTTCAAGGATTAAAATCAATGCCGATGGTATTTTGTGCTAGCCAACACATTATAATTTTGGACATCATATAAATATGAAATTTAATTAAAAACTCATAACCGGTTATGTCAATGCAACAAATAATGAGATGGGGGAATGATCAGGGATGATTTTAAGGAACCATAGTTATTTAAAAGTGTATAAATTTTGGCAAATATTACCAATTATTAAAACACCAACTATAAAATGATTTGCGATATTTTTCAAAAAATATTTTAATTTCCAAGGATTTTATATTGTTTATATAATAATTTGGTGATTTTTAGGGTGAAAAAAATTTACCCCATCAAAAT
>LPNX010017423.1:71743-160898 GCA_001517045.1 Pseudotsuga menziesii
CTTCCCTCACATTTTGGAGAGCAGCAAGATGTTTTTGATCATCCATCCTTCACGTTTTTAAGTTTTTCCTCATTGTGCATGCCCAGTCCATCATCTGGCTCTCATCAAAACATTGTGGTCCATTCTGATCATTCTCTATTCCATTATGTTCATGTGCGTTCTGCGTTTGTCCTTCTTGCATAGCTATGTTTTGTTCTGGGTTGATCACCTGTTGTTACCATCCTTAGCCACACAAAGGTTCAGGGTCTCCTTTATTTTCTAAATGAATGAGCATTGGAGATCACTTGATTTTATGAGAAAGAGTGGTGATCTATGGTTTCCTTAGTGTTGTTGTGCAATGGTATCCTCTATCACAGAGTGAGTGGAAGCCTATTTTGCTGTGTTGACATTGTGGTTTGTTGTGTATGCATATTTTTCCTTGGTCTAAACTGGTTGGGAGTGGAATTGGGTTTGAACTAGCTTAATAAACCTAGTGTAGGAAGGAACCTCACAAATATATCTAGAGGGGTTGGTTTTTTTCTTTGCACACCCTGAACAACACTGGAATGGATGGCATGGCCCGAGGGACTATGTAGCAGAGAAGGGGATGCTTCCTTGTGTTGGGTGTGTAGATGTTTTAGGATCCAAGCCCAATCTAGTGTAGGTTTCCATAGCTCGGTGGTTGAGCTCACTAGATTAGCAGTTCAATATTTCCATCTCCTATGCATCCTGATAAACCCATCTGTTAGTTGGCTTGGATGGTCCTTAATGTGAATGTTGGATTGAATGACTGTAGTCGAATAAACCCAGTAGTGAGATGGGTTGGATGTGTGGCCTGATAAACCCATCTATTAGTTGTCTTGGCTAATTAGCCTGATAAACCTAACAATATATTGTTTTGTTGTTTGTAGCCTGATAAACCAAACTGTGTTGGCTTGGATGAGTTTTTTTGTATCCTTGGCTATGTGTGAGCCTACTAGTGTTCCTTATTCCTTGTGGGAATCATGCCCAACTTGAGAGTGGTAGTGCCACTGAGAGATTGATGAGCGCACTGGCCTATGGTTGGGTGGAACGTTGCAGTGATGTAGATGGTTGGGGACAAACTTTGTTCAAGATAAGTATTATTTTCTATGTTAATCTCTGCAATTGTATTTGCTTAATGAAATATGATGAACATGCCTAATGTGTTGAATTGATGAATTACTTCCGTTGTATAATTGAATTGTATGCATCTGTGTATGTTTTCTTTCAATGCATTTTAAATTACATTATGGGGCTTAGATGGTCATATTAGTGATGGCCTGAATGACCCTATGTTCCCAAGACTTCTGTTAACAGGTTGAATTTCCTTCCACAACTCTCCTTTCCACAACTTGTGGGATGCGGGATGTGGAAACATCCTTCTGTAAATTTTGTTCCCCGCAGATTTCCTTTCACAACTTGCGAGATGCGGGATGCAGCTTCGCAGATCTATATTTCCACAACTTTCCTTTACGCAACGATCTATTCCATATGTGGGATGCGGGATTTCAATTTCCATATTTCCCCAATTCCATAAAATCAAACCTTCTTCATGTTAATTCTTGCGGGTTGATTCTCAGCCGTTGATTTGTTCCTAGATGCAGAAATGATTGTGACCGTCGATTTCCATCGCGATATTTCTCCACCGTTCGATCTCCTATGAAATTTTTCTTCATAGATTGTCGAATGGATCACTGATAGGATCAATTTCTATGATATTGGGAAGTTAGAGAATTTATACATAGACTTGAATAGATTGAAATTTGAGCTAGATGCTCCTGCAACAATTAGAGCGAGTAGTTATGGTCACGTTCTCTCTCGATTGGATGGGAGGGGATGTGACATCCCTGCATTTAGTTCAAGGATTCATAAACCCACAGAGTTTACCACTCTTATTCATTTTATTAGATGTTGGACACCTACTAATATAAAATTGAGCACATAGATCTATGGACCAACACACAACTTACAAGATAGATCAGACAATTTTACTTAGAAATTGAACAATGAAACAGTGCAAAAATGGCTTGCAACTGTGAATGCTTTCATTAATAAAAAGTAATTGGATAATTAATTACAATTTAATACACTAGTATTAATAAAGAGTCAATTCGAATGCATGAGAGAGGACTTTGAATTGATTGACTCTACCTAACTGCATGGATAATTGGACATGTCTAAATCATTATCAGAGCTCAACTAGTTATCCCCAATTGCCTCAATCAGTGCACCAGTCATTTAGAATCACTTAACTAGCCTAACTAAATGTGGTAGGTGAGGAATTGTGCCTTCCCACATGCAATCAATCAATGAATGGTGCTAATTGAATGTAACTGAATGTAAATGACTCCTAACTAGGCTTAACTAGTCACTAATTGAACTCAACTGAAGGAGGCTGGTTCTAACACTCCCAGTGGCTCCTAAATTGTATGGATTGGTCTAGGAGGCTCCTAAAATGATGCATGCAAGTGGAGTCAGTGGAAGTTAGCCTCAACTAGTGTTCCCCACACTCTAGTAACTGGTACATGTGGCCCAATTAGGCCAAGTGGACCCAATGGTGCTAGTGACTAAATATAGACCGAAAGGACTCCTGATTTAGACATAATTGACCAAATTGGACAAGGGATGATTATAATCCTAACAACTGAGTCTCAATTTTTTTAATGATCATGAACCAAGATAATCAATAGCTGTCTTGATCCTTCAAATCCAACGAAATCATGAAACTAGGGAAACCATTGATCTTTTAATTTCAATGCATATGACTTTAATCATAAACTTGACATATGCACCATCTCTCCTGACTCAAAATTCGAGAAAAATCACCACTAAAAACCATGAACGACCTTGAGAAGTTTCGAAGCACTAATTTTCATGATTCAGTATTCCGACAGCACCAGTCTATATAAGCTCCATTAATTACACCTTCAAAATGAGTCAATACACACAAACTAACAAAAAATTGATTAATATTTATAATAAGGGTTAGAAATGATATAAGATGATGCATTTGAAGAATTTAAAGGACGATTTAATAAATATAAGCCATGTTTTATTTCATTAAATAGAAATGCATTATATAGAAAAGAAATCAAACATGGCTAAAATGAAAAGGGTACAAATAATTTGGTTAACTTGTAAAAAGAAAGAGAAGTAAAAATATAAAAAGAAAAACAATAAATGACAAAAATGAGGGTACAAATCCAGTACTGACATCTAGCTCCGGCTGGGATATGGATTCCTCCTTGTGAGGCTCTAAGAACCAGTAGACCCTGTTCCTTCTTGATTCTATCTCTGTAATCTGTAACAATACTTCTCATAAAACTATGCTTACCATTAACTATAAACTATGGATACCCTGCAACTGAGAATAGGGAGAGTTAATACGGCATTGTGATGGATTCTTTCGTCTCATTCCCAACCTGTTCCAAAACTTGCAACCCTGCTCTTCTAATTATTAAAAACAAACTAAAATTGTTCACTCCAAACCATATTTTTTTAAAACAAACCTCACACTGCAAACTGAAGCAAATTCTTGAAGCATTAAGCTTATTTATTTACAACTCCTACTCTTATCTTGCAAACATCAAGCTGGTCATTTATATACAAACTTCCAATGCAACCAAGCAAAAACTGGACTTCCATATTGGTTGTACTCTTTGCAACTGAATGAAAATATACATAAATAATATAAAATTCGCTAAAAAAATGGAATAAGCATCGTATACCTGATGCTGCAATTTGTTTGCAGACCCAATGCTGCAACATCAAAGACTCCTGAATAAGCTGATACTATATAAGAAGCCATTGGATCTTAAAAAATATGATATATTTCTAGTTGATATATAAGACCATACCATTGATCTACAATTTATGATTCATTCATGAACCCATAATCCTCTTGAAACAAGCCATAAATATCACTTGTTTTCTTACAATAAGAGACGAGCCCAAATTCTTGAAATTGTTGATTTATTTCTTGGGAAGGAAATACTTGAGCATCATTTAAAATATCAAGACAATCATGAGAATTAAGAATCTATAATACATTTTTATTAATTTCAAGAGCTAATACATCATGCACGATGATATTTGGTTTCTGATTAAATATTTCCTCGTGCATCTGATTGGTATAAACATCTTTAGCTTTATTCTACAGCAGTAAATGAAATCCTTGATTGAAATTTGTAAATATATGTTTACTAAGCTTATCATAAGTAGAAAATGGCAACTAGTTTCCTATATCAACAGTAAAATGCTGAGGAACAACAACTTCTTCTTCATAACATGATAATCTAATACCAGGAGATAGGAAATTTCTACTATGATAAACTAAAAGTATATTATCATATAAACAGTCATCAAAGTGGTTTGAAGAATGATCACAAGCATCATTTATATCCTTTTACATAGGAAAATATGAAAATAAAGAAGAAACTTGTCCCAAATTTGAATCATACTTACATTCTTCTTCTTGTTCATGAGATTATATATATTCAACATGAGCATGATCTTGAATCCTTTTGCAGCTCAGATGTTCTCCTCGAGTTCATTAGAATCCTCAAACAACTATTTCAATGATGAAGATTTCCTTTCTCTTAGAAAAAGGACAAGATCTATATGTTGAGCTTCTACATAATAAACCACAGCTACAATCTTAGAAGGTCAGATCTCCAAAGGCATGTTATAATAAATACTGTGAAAGCTCCTATTAAATGTAGCCAAAACTTCATCCTCTCCTCTTCTCAAGGCATTAAAATAATTTAGGTATCGATAAAAGGACTTGTTCTCACCCCAATACTTTGAGAATGCATAATAAAAATCAATCCAAGAACTAAAGGGACCAACTTCCATATCTTTAAACCATAAAGCAACATCTCCAACTAAAGATTTTGAAAATAACCTCATGACAACATCTTCATATACTATTTCAAAATTATCAACAAAGTTCTCAAAGGATGCCAAATGTTTCTTGACAATGATATGATATTCTCCAGTAAACCAAGGAAGATACTTAAAAACATTGGGAGGGTAATGATGAAGATGAGATTGAATCCTTAAAGGTTTAAACATTTTCTCCTTGATTCTAGACTAAAATTCTGTGAGAGGAAAATCAATTTCAACAAGCTGATAGGAATTTTCAGCAGTGATTGTAGTAGGTGATAAGATTTGAGAAGGTAATAAATCAATTTTATCATCCTCATGGTTACAAGGAAAATCATGTTCAAGAAGGAATTGAATACATACATTATTCTTCTCAATAGGTCGAGGTGAAGGGACATGATCCACATCTACAACACAGGAATCATGAAAACCTTCTTCCTCCAATGAGGGATATACAAATGAAGTCTTATGGTCATTCGAATATACAAAGCATAGGATGATCCTCTTTATATCTAAAGGGAAAGACAAGAATGAACAAATGAAGAAGAACAAGAGTTCATGGAGAAAACTAATAAGATGCTACCTAGTTTTTCCCTTCTTTATTTTCATATTTATGTCAATAAAATAATTCCTCTAGTGGAGTCTTTGATTGTAGAGTAGCCGGGTAGAATATTGGAGTAAAATTTTGTGTCCTGGTCATGTCTACCATAAAGAGTTGGATCTATGTCATTCTCCTAGGGAAGATCACTTCCCTCTTCTCTTCCGTCCCTGACAACGACACCAGAAGATGTTATCACTGGATTCTGCACCTAGACTGCTAAGGCGCAAATCCCAGACATCATAGGTAAACAAATGTTTACAAGTGGTTGTGTTTTGTAAATCAATAGAGAAAAATTAAAATCCAGGCTAATAAAATACAAAAGACACAATCAACAATATGATATGAAAGAATATTTAAACAATTTCAGAGACCGTATGAGAATGACATAATTAAGCATAAACCATTTTACAAATCTAATAATGGATAGATATATATAACCACCAAAATCAGATGAAAGACATCATAAAAAGAAAAACATTCTAGCCATAAGAAGTAGTGAAGCCCATCCAATTAAAAGCATTCCAAAATAAAAAATTTATCTGAAAATGAAATCATAAGTAGAAGTAACCAGACATATTAGAAGCATTCATCACAATAATGATTTAAACTTGATTATATATATATATATATATATATATCATCCAAACAAAAGTATCCAAAATGATTACAAAGAATCAATACATGAGCTATATAAAAACATGCTTAAATTTTCATAAGCCTCTTATAAAGATTAACAACCGCCACTCCCTACTATCTTCATTCCCTTTTTATAATCATACAAAGATTTCAAAACATTTTTGGGATCTAAATATTTCGGGTCGAATATGCCCAAATTAGCAAAATAGGATTATGAGGGAAATTTGGCAAATTTATGGAAAAAACTGCCTAAAATAACCACCTGTATCTGCCAAACCATGACAGATATTTAAATTATGAGAGAGGTTTTTGTGAATAGTTTCGTGATAACTAAAAAAATCCTTTTGATTCTAAAAATTATTCTCCAATTTCTTGTAAAGCGCACCAAAAGATGATGACTAAAACATGAAATCATTAAATGTTTGAACTTGAAAAATAAGCTGTAAAGATCCATTCGAATATTTGAAACCATGACACTTGTTGTAAAAGTGAGGGAGGATTTTTTTATGAGTCTATTATTAAAAAAATACTCTTTTTGTTTCTAAAAATTCCTCTCCAATTTCTTGTAAGGAGCACCCAAAGATGATGATTAAAACAAGAAATCATTAAATGTTTAAACCTGAAAAATAGGCTGTAAATATCCACTCGGATCTTTGAAACCATGAAAACTGTTGCAAAAGTGTGTGACATTTTTGTTAATGAGTCCATTCTTAACAAAAATCCTTTTTTCTTCTTCTGAAATTCACTTCCATATTATTGGAATCTGTGCCCATTGACAATGAATAAAATAGTAAAAAACATGGTATTTTGACATGGTAGCTCCCTGCCTTTAGTTCAAGGATTTATAAACCCATAGAGTTTACCACTCTTCTCCATGTTATCAGCTGTTGGACACCTTTTAAGTCTCAATTTTTTGAATGAACATGAACTAAGCTAATGAACAGTTGTCCTGATCGTTCAAAGCCAACGAAATTGTGAAGCTAGGGCAACCATTGATCTTTTAATTTAAATGCATATGACTTTAATCATAAAATTGACAGATGCACCATCTCTCCTGACTAAAAACTCAAAAAAAAAATCCACTAAAACCCATGAAAAATCTTGGGAAGTTTCGTAGCACTAATTTTCACAATTATGTATTCCTATAGTGCTAGTCTGTATAACCTCCACTGATTACGCTGCCAAAATGTCTCAAGACACACAAACTAACAAAACATTGATTAATCTTTATGAGAAGGGTTAGTAATGATATAATATGATGTATTTGAAGGCTTTAAAGGAATATTTAATAAATATAAGCCATGTTTTTATTCATTAAATAGAAAATGCATTGTATACAAAATAAATTAAACATGGCTAAAATGAAAAGGGTTCAAATACTTTGGTTAACTTGTAAAAAGAAAGAGAAGTAAAAATATAAAAATAATAAATAATAAATGAAAAAAATGAGGGTACAACTCCAGTACTAACACTCCATCTACTACAAGTGGAGTTGCAAGTGCATCTTCTAGTGCTAAGAATAACCCAATTATAACAAGACAACAATCTCAAGAAAATAAATATCCATTGTGGAAGTATGTAATACGAAAACAAGGGCCTAGGGAAAAGTTTGTTGGGGGAGGGAATGTTCTTTGGACATGTAATTTATACAACATTAAATACAAAAGCACCAACTTTCGAGTTAAGGGCCATATGTTGGACACTAAATGAAAACTTGGACCATGTAAATGTATGAGTGCTACTAAACAAAAAGAAAAGGAAAGATAGGATAAAATTGTATCAGTAAAGGTGACAACAACAAGTAGGAAACAAATAATCAAGATATGTTTCTATTCTTGAGGAAGCCTACTATTAGATTTGGGAGTGGAATTGCAATTCAACCACTAAGAAAGAGGCCAAATCCAAGTAGATGTGCAACAAAAAAGATCTTTCCATGAGAAAAGTGGGAGGAGAAATATCTTACTGTTGAGTTATTTTTCTATTTCTATTTCATTTCATTTCATTTTCCACGATTTCCTTTGTTTAGATGTGTCAATCTCTAGTTGAAAAAACTCCAACCGATATGTGCTTTCTGTTTCAGAGAATATTAAAACCACGTTGTTGGTTAAGACAAAGAAGAAGGTGAATAAAATCCTACTACTTATTATATTAGCATGGCCCTCATCATGCATTAGTATTGTTTTATATGGATGTATAGATGCAACATGTAATCCACTGATCAATTTCATTGTGTCCTCCTTGAATGGACCAACCTTCTTAAAGGCAATGGAATCTCTTGGAGAATACAAGGATGTGGAATATATGGGTGAGTTTTTCATTAACATTATTGAATATGTAGATGTTAATTGTTGTGTGCAAATAATCATAGATAACACACCTATTTGCAAGGTTGTTTACATGCTTCTGCAAGCAAAATATCCATAGATATTTTGGACATTATGCATTGTTCATTCTTAGAAATTTAGCACTTAAATCTATTTCTTTGCATGTGGCATGGATGAAAAGTCTTAATGATGATGCATTCCATATCCACAATTTTACAAAACCCTAACAATTTGTAAATAGTAGACACATCTATCATTGTTGAAGATTGCAGATATTCAGTTTGCATCTCATTCATCATGCTTAAAAGGTTAAGAAATTTCAAGACTAGTCTTGATGCCTTGGTTATTTCATATTTTTGGTATTTTGGAGAAATTCAAATCAAACTTCTTCTCAAAAACCATTATTTTAATGGAATGAGTATCCTAAGTATGGAACATCAAACATAGATCTTATTCACTACCAATTTGGATATTTTTAAATACTTCATTAACACTTCACATAACCATTAGAGCCACTCAAATTGACTTGGCATAACCAATGAAATATCGTGCATCGATTTTATTTTTATTTATTTTATTTTATTTTATTTAACCATCGTTCAACAATCTATATAGTTTACACCATAAAAATGAGCCCTTCCCAAGCAAGCTATGCAGATTGGTTCCATAACTACGAGAAACTCCACAAGACAGTCAATTTAGATTCATATCAAAACTTATACCTCTAAGAATTTACTTCCTATTCCTTGACGCCATAATTCAAGTAGTAGACGGTTCACACAAATCCATACAGATTTTTATACATAGTAATTGATAACCTCGATTGATTGCCAACCTATCTACATAGTGAACCATTTCAATGAGTAGATATTGTTCTACATTTGTATCTATGGTTTGGAGTTAGAGTCTCACATTTCAAACTATGTTTGCATGAAGACCTATAGTTTTAAATCAACCTACATTAAGATTCAGATAGTTGACATGTATTTAAATGCTTATACCGATTGGTATATTCGACCTCAAAAAGTGATAACATTGATTTGTAAGTGTTAGTATGCTTGTAAAACTTCACTGGTATTCCTTAGGAATCTAGTTAGCAGATCCGTGCAACGATTTTGAAAGGAAAATGTATTTGTAAATTCATATAACATAAGGAATTTCAAATAGACATAACTACAAATACTATCCCCTATCGCGCCCCCCCCTCCCCCATCACCCACCAGGAATTTCAAACAGACCTAACTACAAATCCCAGCCCCTGTCATCCCCCCCCAAAAAATTATTACAGTTCTACAACTTAGAGCTATGCATTTACCTTTCAATGATAATGAGCATTGTTCAAAAACATGATTTATAACCTATCTCAAACCATAAAATTATAATCTGTGTGATTCTATCCACATAATCTATAAGCCATCTACTCTAAAAACTATAATTGATTAACATGCGATACTTTCGATTAAGAATTGCAATCTGAATTAGGTGGTTCACCATGGAAGCCCTGTTTACACCATGGATACATATGCCTAGGAAAATGTATCTTATAATCACTTAGAAAGTACACCTGAATGGGAAACAACAACCTCTGAGAGGGCCAATCACGATAAACGACTCACCAACCTAATATTTCGTTACATACAAGGGATCCCAAGGAGAAAATGTCCATGATGAGATTCAAACCTGGGTGGGTAGCACAATAACCAAATCTCCCAACCACCCAAGCTATGGCCCATGGAAAATATATCTATATATATATTCTCTCCAAATTCAACAGATATTGAACCCCGTAAGATCTATTGCTGACCATAATTATGGGATCTTTGCAACAACAAAAAATTATGGTTTACACTTATACTTCAATAATTTTTAAATAACTTGAACTTGATATAGACCCATATACAATAAACATGATTAATTCCAAAAACAATCCTGGATATCGAATTGATGTGGCCACTCCTCCACGGTGGAGAGAATAAATGGATGTATACCAGAAAGTTCCATCCCTTGGCCTCAATGGCGACTCTACATAGTATCTATGTGAATGATGTAGATGTGGTTCACAAGACAGATATGATTTGATAATATGGAGTTGCATATATTTGTGATATACCTAGAATTCCAGAGTCATAGTAGGTGCTACTTTTAAACCACAAGTTCTATAATTAATGGAATTCGTGGACTAGTAATAGTCGTGACATGCAATCACAGGTCCCATAATTGGTAGCAATGGGTTCTAATTAGATAGTTTCTATTTTTCCGATCAGGTGCCAAATAATGATTTGGCTTAACCAAAGGCTTTAGTTTGGCAGGTCGAGTCTTCACAGTAGCTCGATTCTAATTAGACCATTTTGGTATTGTAGATTAGATACAATCAATCCTAGATAAAGAATTTCAATATAAATCTACAAGAGACTAAGTTAACACCACCCTAATAACTCAACCCTGATTATTATAGGGATTCTTGTAGAGCTTTCATCAACTCCTCTACATGGGTAATATTTATGCCATCGAACCATCTAATACAACTTCTAAAAAGGTTATCGTCACACACATTTAATATTTAACATATTTGTATGATAGACTAGCATAGATCCATTTTAAATCCGGATTTACCAAGCAGTGAGAGGGATCCAATATGTCTTGAGGTGTACATTTTTTTACCATTTATATCCATTGGATCTCTTTCTGTGCTTGATAGATTTGGTTTAAAATGGATCTATGCTAGTTTATTTTTATTTTTATATTTTATTTAAGTCATATGTAATTTATATTTTCCATTTTTTATTTTTTAATATTTTTTATTTATATCGGCTAGCATAATGTGACTAACATGATAGGATCTCCCCCAAAATGGGTTGGAGAGCATGCCGCTTCTCTCTGTGCAACTATATCATTGAAATTCCAAATTATATGATATATGGATTATGAATACTCGAATGAACTTCAGTGCCCTTCCAAGACAATTTTAAGGCATATCTGTTACCAATTTAACTCAACAATTTCTTTTTGAATCAAGAAATATCTATAGTCGAGAGGAGGAAAACAATTAGATCTACAGATCTAGAGATCAGAGCTACATTATGACATGCATTATGATCTGTAGGCTTTGAATTTTTATTTTTTTCAAACTACCTATTTACATATTTACATGAAGATCCACATAACAGACTTTCTTGATCCATGTATGTCTAATTAAATCACTAATGTGATTCTAACAATAGGCTCAAATTTGCAGACCTACCATTTAACAGTAATTTAACTTTTCTCTTTCAATTCACTGATAACATTTTTTTCAAAGGAATATCGAACATTTAAGCAAGCAAATGGCAAGCTCGGAGGTCCGAGCATTTGAACCATGCTCTGATACCAAGTGTAAGGCCTCAATGGGAATTAAGCATACAATCAATTAGAAAAAAAATACTTCATACAATTGACCTAATATTAACTTCATTATCATGAGAATTTTGTAGATCTAAAATAATAAACAAGATAACATAATCAGAATTAAATGAAATAAGGAAACACGTACCTGAATCAATTGATTAGTGATGGAAAGAATGTACCTCTTGATATCCATAAGTGATGAGGGAAAACCACATGTGGGGGATGACTCTCCACCCAACCAACCTTTCAATATATCCCCTCAGTTAAATACGGAAAGCCCCCAAGCCCCCAACCAATAAACGCTAGCCATTATATTCTCTTTCCTTCCATAGCCATAATTAGACCTAACTTTTTTCCATGTAAGAATGAGCCCCTTCTTTCCTCCAATCCTCCTCTTTAAAGGTTTTTCTTCTTTTCTTTGGTACTTGATCCATTTATTTTTTAATTAATTTTCATGGCAATTCTCCAAAATTTATGTAATACACCTATTACTTACTTTTCTCATGTTTATTAGAATTAGTTAAATACTAATTTTGGTTTGTTTTATATTGAATATTTATTTATTTTAATATTTAATGCGGTTTTCCTATATATTTATTTATAACTAATTTAATAGTAATTTTGGGTTGTTACATGGTTTTTGTTAGTTTTTCAACATTCTAAGCTAGCATTATTATCTTATGATCTTTAACTGAGATAATAACATGCACAGCAATAAAATACAAGAGACAATGAACACAATGTTTTTCCTCGAGGAAACCATAAATGGAGAAAACCCTGCAACTTCCTCAGAGATAGAATCAGCACAAAAGGTAAAACCCCAAAACAGTAAGATGATCTCTCGACAGTAGCAGTCTCTCTCTCTCTCACCGAGGGAGCTTCTCCTCTTTCACTCATGTGCCCCAATGAGTGAGTGTGTGTGTTGTAAATAGAGAGACTCACTCTGTATTTATATTCTTATGTTCACTTGGAACCCACTCCAACATGTCGGCCTCACTTAACAATTACTTACTAGAGCCGACATCTCTAGGAGTGTCTAATAACCCTAGTGCCCCACCACTTGTGGGGACTTTGCCTCCTCTGACCAATAGGATGGTAACACAATGGTGGGGACTATTTCCCCGACTTACAATGACTCACCTAGGGTCAACTTCTCTAGGATAGTCTAATAACCCAGGGGCCCCATAACTGTGGGGACTTTAACCCTTGACCAATAGGAGGGTTACCCACAATGACTTGACATGACTTTCACATTATAGAAACTTCCTGGACTAAACATCGAGGTATGACATAACTCACGTACATCACAAATACATCCCAGAATAAACATCGGGTTACAATACATAATAAATACGAATGAATACATTCTAAAGTTACAAATAGATCAACACTCCCTCTTAACTAGGAAGGTATTCTCTTGACACAATTTATCAACACAAGTCTTCTTCTCTGTATCATCTAGATCATCATTGTGTTCTCATCATATTAATCTTCAAGTCATCTTCATCTAGATCTGGATCATAACTCGATCTTGATCATCATTACTAGATATGGATCATCACTTGATCTAGATCATCATCACTGAATCTAGATCATCACTCGGTATGTATCATCATCACTGAATCTAGATCATCACTGGATCTGGATCATCATCACTGGATCTGGATCATCACTCGATCTGGATCATCATTGCTGGATCTGGATCATCACTCGATATGGATCATCACTGCTAGATCTGGATCATCACTGGATCTAGATCATCATCACTGGATCTACATCATCACTGGATTTGGATCATCATCACTGAATCTAGATCATCACTCAATTTGGATCATCATCACTGAATATAGATCATCACTCGATCTGGATCATCATCACTGAATCTAGATCATCACTCGATCTAGATCATCATCATCACTAGATCTAGATCATCACTTGATCTGGATCATCATCACTGAATCTAGATCATCACTTGATCTAGATCATAATCATCACTTGATCTAGATCATCACTAGATCTAGATCATCACTCGATCTGGATCATTGCTACTGGATATGGATCATCACTCGATCTGGATCATCACTACTGGATCTGGATCATCACTCGATCTGGATCATCACTGCTGGATCTAGATCATCACTCGATCTAGATCTCTCGGAGTCATCATAACTAGATCTGGATCATAGCTCAATCTAGATCTCCTCTAGTCATCATCATATGTGCTATCTCATGATTCTTCTCATCATAGGAAGTTCTATAGAGCCAACCTTCTTTCATGCTGGGTGTATGCCTACCTCCTTGTAGGTCTTTGGTAGCCCTTACATTTGACCTACTCGTCAGAATGGCCAGCACTCACATCTGACATGGGAGGAACCTAATACTTTAGCCATGACAGAATGGCACAGCCCTTACATATGACCTACTCGTTAAAATGTCGGTAGCCCTTACATCTGACCTACTCAACGGAATGGACAACACTCACATTTGACATGGGAGGAACTTAATCCTTTAGCCATGACATAATGGCTCATCCCTTACATCTGAGCTACTCATCAGAATGGCTATGGATCTTAGCACTCATATCCGACATGGAACGAACCAATCCTCTCACCATGGTAGAATGGCTCATCCCTTACATCTGACCTGCTTGTCAGAATGGATTCTAGACTCATCACTTCCCCTTGGAAGGGACCCTGATCTGGAGAACACCAAGCTTCTCCCTGAAGTGCTCGAACTTCACTCTGGCTAGTGACTTTGTCAACACATCATCTATTTGATCGTCCGTCGCAACATACTGGAGCTTCACTGCTCTCCTCTACACCATATCCCTGATATAGTGATACTTGATCTCGATATGCTTCGACTTGTCATGGAACACTAGATTCTCTGACAACCTCACACAACTCTAGTTGTCACAATGTATACAAGTAGCATCCATATAGAGATCAAATAAATCATACAGTAGCTTCCTGAGCCATACTGCCTCGCAACTAGCTGAATAGGCTACGACATACTCTGCTTCAGCTGTACTCAGTGGAACACATGATTGCTTCCTACTAAACCAAGAGATCACACCTGATCCCATACTAAAGCAACACCCTGAAGTTCTCTTCCTATCGATGGCACTTCCTGCCCAATCTGAATCAACATAACCCTCCAGTTTAATCTTCTGACTCGCATCGTACATGACCCCATAATCAACTGTACCCGTCAGGTATCTCAGAACATGCTTTGCAGCAATCAAGTGAACATTTCTCGGATCTGTCAAGAACTGGCTCAAGGTGTTCACAGCAAAGCAAATGTCTAGTCTCATGTTCGTCAGGTACATCAAGGACCCAATCATCTGATGATACATCGTAGCATCA
Source organism: Pseudotsuga menziesii (assembly GCA_001517045.1). Taxonomy (NCBI): domain Eukaryota; kingdom Viridiplantae; phylum Streptophyta; class Pinopsida; order Pinales; family Pinaceae; genus Pseudotsuga; species Pseudotsuga menziesii. The sequence goes on from LPNX010017423.1 coordinate 86,938, forward strand.
ACCGAATCTGATGAAGCATCACTCAATAGCTTGAGGTTTGATGCCATAGGTGTGGTCATGTAGTCCATCATCCTGAACCTTTTCAAGATCTCTACTGCATACTTGCTTTGTCCACACCTCCATGCCTAGAAAATAGTGCATCGACACATAACAGGAGCATCACTGGTCTTTCTCCTTCAACCTTGAAGAAAAGGTTGGAATCTGTTTTACTCTCAGTAAAGCCTAGAGTCATCAGTAATCTGTCCATCCCATCATACCATGTCAAACCTCGGGATCTTCTGCAGTCACTCCCTCTGAAGCAAAGCATCATTCTCCCTCTATCTTTCGTACTCTATGCACTGAAACATTTTGTACCGGAGTGACAAGTAGTATCCATCTAGGATCACTGGATACCAAGATCCTCTATCTTGAACTTTTTCAAAAGTTCTTCTCACACCCATCTGTGAGCTTGTCATCCTCTATCAACCTTGTAGCATAGGTTCAGATATTCATCAAGCTCATTATGTATGTGTTATCCCACGATGTTTCCATCTACTGCATGATGGAACTATGAACTTCTCTTCAGGTCTCGATACTGCATCCTAGACATCATTCTTCTTGAACTAGTCTTCCCTTTCTTCTTGGTTACTTCTTCATAGCTAGAAGGTTCTTTATTAATGATGTTGCTACATTTGTCATATTTATTCTTCATCTTGAACTGTCATCACTTGCTCTTTGAAACAAGTCTTGTCCTTATTTTCTTGTAGGCGATTATGTAAGCGATCTTTCCTACAAGTCAAATGCATTTGTATGGTTAGAAACATTTCATAAGGAATATTCATACTGGAAATTTCTTATGCATAAATATATGATCATGCAACTACTTTATCCAATACAACATTCATCCACATTTCACTGAAACTTTCTAGATGCCTTCCATCTCTACCAGGACGACATTGAGATTGTGCACTAATCCAATATGTCAGCAAAGAGGTTTCATTCTAGATAAGTAGAAATGGAGAGTTGTATAGCACCATGAGCTACTTACCCCTTACATGCATATTAGTACTATACTGTCATTAATGAAAACATTCTATCATTCATAATACATTAACTGAATATAGACAAATGCATAACAAAACAATATCATGCAATGACAATTGAATACTTATCTTGATTTGTTTCGTGGGTAGACTCCTTCTTGAGCCTTTTGCTTCATCGTCTTCTTCATTCATAATAGAATTGTTTCTCATCCAAATGCTAAGGTGGATAATAGGTTCTTCAAGAGTTGAGTTCTTCATATTCATAATTGCTTAAGGGATCTTCTTTGGATGGTGAGAGCTTGATCTTCAGTTGCTCCCATCTTCTCTTCTCGATCTTCTTCTTCTTGTGTGTGCTCTTGCTAGAGTCTGCTGAAAGTAAATTACTTCCTTCTAGCACACATTCTTCGAATGAATGAATCCCATGATCCTGGGAGGCCATTCAAGGTGGCTATCACCACTTCTTTATTCTTTGTTTCTTCTTTTACCACTTTAAGTTGTTCTCTGATTTGAGAGACCCTTGTAAAGTATGACATTTTGGATCTTCACTTCCTTCAACTGGTTTCTTAAGGTCATATTCTAATTTATGTTCTTCCCTTCAAATAGCTTGGTCAAGGAATCAAACATCATCGATGTCTTTAGGGAAGACACTTGTGGTACAAGTTGATCCGTGACTGAATCAACCATGATCCTCTTGGCCTTGACAAAGTTCTTCTTGTGTAAGGCTTCTAGCCTCATCTCCCTTTGGAGCTAGAACCTCTGTACTCATGTAGGTGTCCAATTCATTTTCTTTAGAGAGATCATATACTTCCATGCTTGGAATTTATAAGCTCCCTCAAGCTTTTCCTCAAGCTTGGTATGATGAGACATCTTAACTGAGAACCTCAAATGAAAATAGCAAAAGATTAGATATTACCGATTTGAGGTGTCTGTCCTAGTTCTGGACCTGGCTGATCTAGGGTTTGCCAGAGAAACCCTAATTTTCAAAAACTTGGAATCTATTAGATCTTATTGGATATAAATATAGATCTCTTCAAATGGATTTTTCCAATGTACTCCTTTTCTAAAAATAGTGGAGGGAAGCTTCCGGAATAGGAAGCCCTAGTTTTCCAATTTCTTCTGTAGAAATTTTTGTCAATGTTTCTATGATATCTATGCAATTATTGTTCCTATGTGTCTGAAATTTCTCATTGAGGTAACCTTGCATTCCTTAGATCCAACACCGTAGGTTTCATCAGAATTGGTTTCACCAATTGGTATTTATGATCCTTTTCCCAAGGTGACTTGTTACAGGACTGTCCAGAACAGAGAAGTTGTATGGACTCCCACATTTCACCATTTCATATTTTAGGTTTGAACATCAAACCATAGAAATTAAATTCTGTGGAATTTATGGAACATCTTCAAGAATTCCATTTTGACCTCTGTATCCCAATCTATAGCAATTCTCCCCAAGTGTCTTGTTTCGGGATGAATTCTAGAAGAGGATGGAACCCTAATGTGGAGGGATCATATCTCCTAGAATATAGCGAATATGAGGTGGATGTTTGGACACAGTGTAAAAAAGGATTTTATCTTCGGCCTCTACAATTTTCAGCTCTTGATCCTTCGCAAATATCAAGATATAGCAAATGTACCACAACTTAGCAGTTTTAGTATTTAGGGTTTTTCTTGCTCGGGGTCAAACTAGGGTTTGACTTTCCCAGAGTTTCACCCAACCAAAAATCTTGATCTAGGTCTCTAAAATTTGATTTTGATGAGGAGAACAATCCTATGCTAGGCTCACACAAAAATTTCTCTTATGTAGAGAGCTCTTATTTTTCGCACCAAAACTGAAAATGCTCGGAATCAAATTCTGCTTCGATAAACAGATGCGCCCTTCAATGGAGAGTTGGCCTAGCATAATTTTGCTGATGGATTGTGGATAAAGACCCAAAAAGTAAGAATCCCTAGCTTCTATATTTGCACAATGTCTTCTTCTCAGGTTAGCTCTAATACCATGTTATTTTTTCAACATTCTAAGCTAGCATTATGATCTTAGGATCTTTAACTGAGAGAATAACATGCACAACAATAAAATACAAGAGACAATGAACACAGTGTTTTTCCTCGGGGAAACCATAAATGAAGAAAACCCTGCAAATTCCTCAGAGATAGAATCAACACAAAAGGTAAAACCCCAAAAAAGTAAGATGATCTCCCGACAGCAGCAGTCTCTCTCTCACACACTGAGAGAGCTTCTCCTCTTTCACTCATGTGCCCCAATGAGTGAGTGTGTGTGTTGTAAATAGAGAGACTCACTCTCTATTTATATTCTTCCATTCACTTGGAACCCACTCCAATATGTTGGACTCACTTAACAATTACTTACTAGAGCCGACATCTCTAGGAGTGTCTAATAACCCTAGTGCCTCACCACTTGTGGGGACTTTTCCTCCTCCGACCAATAGGAGGGTAACACAATGGTGGGGACTATTTCCCCGATTTACAATGACTCACCTAGGGTCGAATTCTCTAGGATAGTCTAATAACCTAAGGGCACCATACTGTGGGGACTTAACCCTTAACCAATAGGAGGGTTACCCACAATGACTTGACATGACTTTCACATTATAGAAACTTCCCAGACTAAACATTAGGGTATGGCATGACTCAAGTACATCACAAATACAGCCCAGAATAAACATCGGGTTACAATACATAAGAAATACAGATGAATACATTCCGAAGTTACAAATACATCAACAGTTTTCCATATCCTGTAAACTATTTTCCCTTGCATTCAAGGGTTGGGTTGAGGCATGGACACATTAATAAAGCGTGCAAACTTGTTTTTGGTTTGATACTAGTCCTCTGAATGTAAGGAAATTTAGTCTCGTTTGAGTGATGTTAATGTGTTTTTATGTTGTGTCCAATGCATTATGAGAAATTATGCATCTCTATTAAAATAGATGTTGAGTTTAACAACAAAAAAAACCACCACCTATCTAGACACCAATTTGGTGTATGAGACCCCCTTGTTTATGGGACAACACCCCCCCCCTCCCCTCCGTGCAACAATTTGACTATTAAATTCTATGGAGGTGTACATATCGTAACTTCCTAAGGATTTGAACAAAAAATATCCTAAAAGGAAACACATGTTCTTAACCATTATGCCATACAAAAATTGGAAATGAGTTATGTTATGAGACTCTAAATGTTTCCATCTTAAATTTTTTGTTTGTGGAAAAAACACAAATGAAACTTGGGTATGCCATGTTATGTAACATTCTTCAAGAGAGATCTTCCTATTTCCAAATCAGTTGCACTTGTGTTCAACTACAACACTTATTTATTGAAAAACCTCATAAACCTTGATTTAAAATCCTCAATTTTCAGAGGCTCTCTTCCATTTGTTACAGGAATCAATTCACAAATGAGAGTGAGCACACCTATCTCATATTTTCATTTAAAACTAATATCTCACTTCACTAGAAAATGTCCACCCTCCATACCTTTTTTTCTTTCACTAGAGAATGCCAACACCTACTATTCCAGAGAGGAATCAAAGTGAGGAGACTAGGACCCTGGTGGGAAGGAAAACAAGTTTTCCACCTTATCCAATGCACTAGTCCACCCTCCATATGCACCCATGTAATGAAAAAATAAGGGACCTTGTTGTGAGAGGGAATTATCATTCAATGTTATGCACAATATAAGGAATACATTTCTTTTCTCCATTCAAAATTGACTTGGGAGTATTCTTTCTTTGTAGTTCTCTTCAATGTAGGCATGAAGAACTCATCTTGTGATTTGTCTTATGGGAATAATTAGGTGGAACAATACCTTTGCTCTAAAACATTTAATGAGCAACATTAATTTTACTAGACAATCTACCCTCTATGTTGCACTACAACTATACATCTCTCTTTCCATGGACACAAATTACTCTCCCATAGCTAATTTGGTCTTTTCAATATTGTCTATGAATATGTGTATGTGTGGATACAAACATTCAATACTTTAATAGTGCTTGAACATGAAAAAGGTAAGAGTGTAAATTGTGAATGGTAATGAATTCTATGAACATGGAGGAAATGAATATTCCCATGAGGATGGAAAGGAACACATTTCCATGAGAATGAAGGGCTCTTACACTTTTCCATGCTAATTGTACTCAACCCCATGACTCTGTAACTATGTGAGGTATACTTCCTCACCAACCATCACATGGGTTCAATGATTGGCTTCTAAGTCAACAATGGTGGTTGAGATTTAAATAAGGCACATGATGAAAAGGTAGGAGTATCCTAAGAGTATCATATCATGCTTGCTACAACTATCTTGGATTTTTATATTAGTTTTCAACATAAATATTTACATATCTTGAGGTTTTATTAAAAGTATACCACACTATACATAAAGAAAAAAAACATATTTACAACAAGTACACACCTATCCATTCACTAATTCAACCTTAGCAGTGAGGTCCACATTATGAATATATACAAACACATTTGCACATAGGGTTATTTATTTAAGTTCATATTGCTTGACCCACATCATTACAACCACTTATTTATAATTTGTACATAATGTGATCTATACATCCAAAAGGTCAAATTTGGGATAGTACATTAAAGCTTGATAAATTCAAGATTAAAATGAGCTTAAATTTATTGCCATATTCTATTATGAAGGAGATGTCTAATACTATGTTCAAAATGGAACTAACACCTAACATTTTAAAAAGTATTAATATACACCAAAAAAAAATAATGTCTATTTTAAAGTAAACAACACACATATACGTGAAAACATTAATCTTGGATAGTAGTTTGGTTGTATTTTAAGAAAGTAAAATGTTATTTTCAAAAGTTTTTAATTTTTTACAATTAAAATTTATATGTGTTGGATTATTAAAGTATGGCTTGTGGCAAATTTGGTTAGTTTTGTATGAATTTTTTTTTTTTTTTTCAACAGAAAAAATACCAAATCCTGTTATTCAATAGAATCAAAGATCATCATGTACAATCAGTAATGAAGACTGACTCCAAGGAAAAGTTTAGAAATGGATCCTCTTGGATCAGCAATGACATAGTCATCATACCACAGGCAAGTAGGGACAGCCTGTTTTGAAGCAGGCTTTTTTCATCACTCCTGTGTGAACAACTCAGATTTTTTTCTATTTCCTGATATGAGCAGAAATGACATAAAGCATGAGCATAAAAAGATGACAGAAGGTCTCCTCATGAATTTTCTTATCTCTCTACTAATGACATCAAGAAAGGTGCTTAATGAAACAACACATACTAAAATAACTAAAAAATGCCATGATCAGTAATCTTGTCGTCCCAAAATTCCTAGAAGTTCCCAAGGCCTGGATCCAGAGAAAGTGCAGATTTTGAGAGACTATCTGCAATCTGGTTATGCTCATGGTATATGTGTTTCATAATCAAATCCGGAAAATTTTGAAGTAAATCTCTCAGATCATCACACCAATGACTCAGATGGGGTAGGTTCAAAGAGCCTTTTCCAGTTGCCCATGATAATATGACAAGGGAGTCTCCAAAAAGCGAGTGAAGAGGAATTCCCAAGTCTTTTGAGACGGAGAGAATATCCCACAGAGCCATCAGTTCTAATTTTGTATTTGTACTTATTCCATAGCCCATAGAAAACTGTATATTGTGAGAACTACTCAAGAACAGAACGAAGCCTTCCCCCCCCATGTTCTTGGCGCTGCACCATCGAAAAACCCATAGGGATACATCATTTTTGGTGGCAGACCTATCATCCTGTGTTTTAATTTTTTTAAGGGCACAGGGTAAGAATGGAAGAGAAATTCAATATGTTTAAGGATTAGATAAACAGCTGGAATTTTCCCTTCGAAAATACATAAATTCTTGTGCTTCCAAATTGACCATAAGGTAAAGAACGGAAAATATAGCTTTGGAAAGTTCAGAGAGTGTTTTCTGACCCAATTTTCCAGAAGCAGTCGAACCGTAGAGCCTGTAGAGGCAGTATAAAAAGATCCAGAAGAGAACTGTTCTAAAACAACAGCAAAGGTATTCTTCGTAAACATGCATTCCAAGAAAAGGTGCTGTGTATTTTCTTCCTCTTTTTTTCACAGCTGACATAAGCTTGGACCTTGGAAGCCGCGTTTAATAAGCTGTTCCCAAGTTAGTAATTTATTTTTAATGAGGAGCCAAATAAAGCATCGAATTTTTTCTGGTATGTTGAATTTCCATAAACCTTGAAGGATAATGGAAAAATCCAAATCGGGCTCTTTTGATTGGTCCACCAAACATTCATAAACGTTTTCCGCAGTTATAGAGCCTGAGAAATTCCTGTACATCCAGAGACAGCGATCAAGTGAGGATCTAAGTCGTATTCTCCCAAGGTCCAGACCTTGAACATAGTTGTTCCAGAGAGAGTGCCATTCTCCCCCAAGATCCAAATCCGTGGCAGAGAGCCAATAATTCATGGCATCAATAGAATGATTTCTGGCTTGAGCAAGAGATATAATGCCATAATCTTCCAAATAAATACGCAGGTCCTTTGGCAGAATGAAACCTGTTCCCATTCCCAATATCGGATCCACACCAACTTTTATGTTTTCACCATTACCTGCCATCCATATAAGACCCATGCCAAGCCAAGAGATGGTATTAATAAAGCCCTTCCAAATAACAGAAACACCCAAGGTTGAGAAAGATTTTCCTCGAAGCCAGGTCAGGATAGAGTGTTTCCTTAAGTATGTCACAGAGATCACTTTGAACCAGAGGCCCTTGCCACATAGAGCGAACCAAAAGGATTTAATTCTTAAGGATATACTGAACCAGTCTAGATTTTTTATGCCCCATCCACCTTGATTGGTAGGCAAGGAGAGAGAGGCCCAATCAGCTAGGTGGTATTTTTTCTTAGATCCCGTGGATCCCCAAAGAAAATCGAAGATTAGACATCTGAGCTTCTTCAGAATTGATTTTGGTATAGGTACTAAAGATAGCCAGTAAACTGGTAAGCTGGTTAGAATAGCCTTAATAAGGACCAGCCTCCCTCCCAAAGATAAAAACTTAAAAGACCAATGATGAATCCTCTTTTCGAACTTTTTTATGAGCCAAAACCAATCTCTTATGAAATATCCTGTAGGTTTTATAAAGTATCCAAGGTAATTTAAACCCAAGGAGATGTCATGGATTTTGAAAGATAAAGAACGAGAGATTCTGTTAAGAAGCTCATCATCAACATTGTTAAATAGAAAACAAGACTTCTCAGCATTTATGAGCATTCCTGATGCTTCGCAAAAAGTGTCCAGAATAAATTTAAAAGCTCCCCATTCTTCACAAGTACCCAAACCAAATAGAATCACGTCATCAACAAAAAGAAGATGGGTAAGGGAAAGGTCCTTTGAAATTTTTATCCCTTTTACCAGACCCCGCCTACAGGCATCCTCAATAAGGAGGCTGAGGCCCTCAATCATTAGTATAAAAAGAAGGGGGGAAAGTGGGCATCCCCGTCGGATACCACGAGAGGCAGTGAAAAAAGGGGAGGGGGATCCATTTATGAGAATAGCAAATTTGACCGATGTTAGGCACCCCATTATCCAGTTGACTCCTTCCAAAGGCATACTAATTCATAGAAGAATGAGCCTCATAAAAGATCAGTTGACTCTATCAAAGGATTTGGAGAGATCAAGTTTGAGGACAAGAGCACTCTTATTCCTTGTTTTGATAGTATGGAGAACTTCATGAGTGATTGCCAGGTGTTTTGAGATCTGACGATTAGTGAGAAACCCAAACTGCTGCGCGAAAATGAAGCAATCAAGAAGAGGTTTGAGACGACTTGCAGCAACCTTGGCTATCAACTTATAGATTAGGTTACAGAGGGAGATAGGATGGAAGTCAGCAAAGGTTGAAGGGTTGTCTTTTTTAGGAATAAGGGTGATAAAAGTCGAGTTGAGAGAGGGCAGAACTGACCCAATCCTCCGAGATTCTTCCACCAAAAGTACCAGTTCATCCCCTAAAAGATAAAAAAAAGCTAGAAAAAACTCAACTGGAAACCCATCTGGTCTAGGTGATTTATCTTTCTTGAAAGACTTGAGAGCTCTTTCGATTTCCATAAGAGTCACCTTTGAGCTAAAGTTAGACCGAGCCTTAGGGGAAAAAAAAGATGGATAAAGTTTAATGACATTCAACTGAGCTGAAATAGTGGTGAGATTGCCATATTTGAAAATGCTATGAAAGTACCTAAATCGCAGATCTTTCAAAGCCTGGTCCTTTTCCACCACCAAGCCATCCTCATCCTTTAGACTCCAAATCGCATTGTGGTTTTTCCTAGCAGAAGCTACAAAATGAAAAATTTTGGTATTTGGGTCACCCAAAGTAGCCCATATCATCCTGCTTTTAAGCTTGGCTGAAAGGATCTCATGATCCCTTAACTTTTTCAGATCCAGTTGAAGATATTTGAGGGTAGAGAGAGTCTCAGCTGAGAGGATACCTGATCGAGAAGAAGCAAGTAAAACATGTATCTCTTTCTCAAGTAGCAAACTCTTTTCTTTCAACTCAAGAGACTTATGATGAGTCCAATATTTGATTTTTACTTTCAACAGCCTAAGCTTCAACAAGAAAGATTCCATGTAGGAAACGTTGGGGTCCAAGGCGAGGTGAGACCACTCAAGTTTAATCATGTTAACAAAATCATCGAAGGCCAGCCAAGAGTGGTTGAATTTGAAAGGGAAGGCACAAAGAGAAGAGTTTTCTTTCCATTCCAAGATAACTGGATAGTGATCCGAGATGGCCGAGGGATAATTCCAAACCCTGTGTTGTGGGAGATGGTCAATGAGGCTGGAGGATAGTAAGAATCTATCCAATCTTTTACTGATTCCATCATCACCTGAGCGGCCGTTTCTCCAGGTTGGACCAACAGAGGCAGGAGCGATGTCCACAAGCTAATGGGAGGAAAAGAGATGTGCAAAAAAGGGGGCTAGTGGATCGGGGTGGTCCTTTTTTCCCCAGACTTCGGAACAACTTAAGGTAAGATTGAGATCCCCCACGAGAACCAGGTTAGGTTGACTGAGGAGACCACCTTGTTCAACCAGATTCCAGAAAGATTCACGATTGCTATAAGGCCTGTAACAATTAAGAAGGGAGAGATTCATAGAGGAGCCTCGGACTTGAACTTTAAGAAGAATCCTAGCCACTGTACTGAAGGCTTTGATTTTGAAACAACAAGGATTCCAAGCAGCTAATAAGCCCCTCGAGAGTCCTGTGGATCACAGAGCGCAATATTCCCACCCTAGGTGAAGTTTTGAGAAGGCCAAAAGTGCTGGATGCGAGCTAGACATAGTCTCCTGTAGGATGATAAGGTCCGGAGCAAGGGATACAAAAAGATTCTAAAGGCTTTTATGTTTGGCTAGGCCTCCAAAGCCACAAACATTAAAGGAAAGAATCTTCATTAAGAACCAGATGAGACAAGCTTCTTTTCTCTAAGGGCCCTAGGAGAAGTAGAAAGGGTAGAACGAGCAGCGTCCTTCAGTCTAGTAGAAAGAGGAGTATAAGAAGGAGGTGAGTCTGAGGAGGAAGGAGGGGATTTTTTTTTCTTTTCCTCCGAATAGTCACATTTTAGAAACGTATAGAGTCCAAAGGGAGAACTGAAGGGGATTGAGGAGTTTTATCAGTAAAGATGTCCAAAGAGGTTTGAAGTGAGGGATTCATGAAAGAAGGGGTCATGACCGGACTGCAGGGAGGTGAGGGTATCAAGGAGGGCCTGGATCCAGGCAGAGGTGGGAAATCTAAGTCTGAGAAAATAGATGGAGCCTCTGAGGAGTGAAGGGGTGAAGGGGGGAATTCAAAAGGGGAAGCCTTGGCTCATGAAACAAGACCGGTGACATAGTGGTAGTAGATAGCTTCACTGAAGAGATCAAAGGAGTCTTGGTAGACACAGCTTCAAAAAACCCAGAATCTAGGTTCACAACTGAATCCATGGATGGGCTGTGACTTCCTTAAAAGGAATGGTTTCAAGGGACCGAGAAACTAAGTTCGAGCCAGATCCAAAAGAGGGGCCCATGGTAGCCATACTAGGCACAGAAGTGAAAAACTGAGTCTCAGATATCAATTCAGATGCAGAGGAAGGGCCTGGGGCTGCCTTGTTAGGCTCAGAATCAAGATCTCGGTGCTCTAGGTTCAAATTTGATTCAAGAGAGAGGCCTGAGACTACCTTGATAGGCTCAGAATCAAGATCCCAAGACTCAAGGTTCAAATCTGATCCAGAGAAGGGGCCCGAGTCGGTCATATTAGGAAAAGTAACCAGAGCCCTAGGCTCTAAGTTTACATCAGAACCAATAGGTGGTCCCGGGACAGTGACAGAGTCCAAAAATAGAAGGTCTTGCTCAGAAGCATCATAAAAAACAGAGCAAGCCTGAGAGAGTGTACCTTTATTAAGCTCGACTTCATCAATGTTCATTTTAATGGGAGAGGAGGGAGGTGCAAGAGCCTATGGAAGAGGTGTTGGATTAGGAGAAAAATCCCATTTTCTGAACTCTGGACAGGTTTTCTGGAGATGTCCCATAGCTCTACAAAAGCTACAGTGAAATGACACATTTAAATAATCAATCCTCTGTCGTATGACTCTATCGTTGCAGATGATATCAACCTCATCTGGGAGTCCTATGGATAAGTCCAGTTCCACAAGAATTTTTGCCTTCCTCTTGTCATAAGTATGGAGAAATTCATCTTCAACAGCGACGAACCTCCCTAGTGTATTTCCGATACCCTCCATTACTTCTTGATTCCACAGAGGAAGCGGCAAACCAGGTAAAATGTCCCATAAATGTCGCTTTTTAACCCGTTCTTTCTGAGGGTCAAAATGTACGTGCCAACGATCCAAAACTAGAGACCCTTCAAGTATGCGCCATAAGGAATTTAGAACTGACAGCGCATGTGCTTCTTCCAAGAACACAATAACTATCCATCCCATGGCTAATAAGCTGATCGAGGGTGTATACAAGAAGAGGGGTTTCCAATTTTCGGCGGCCCAGGTTTGCCAATCATTCTTCCCCATTTTCGTATATTCCAGTCTGTCGATGAGGGCATGAGTGCATAGAGCCTCTATTCTATCCAAAAAAATGTCTTTGCTAAGAACATAACGTAGTTTTCCCTCTTGCACTTTAAGTGCCTTAGCAGATCTTCGTTGTCGACTGCGCAGTCTGGAAGGTGATAGGTTTTCTTCCATCCCAAGACACAGTAATGATAAACCTCGGCCAACGAGGACAGAGCTCGAAAGGGATTCAAAAAACACGAAAGGGAGAAGTCACACACACATAGGAGATGCACGTAAATTCCACAAGGAGGTTCAGAAAGGGAAAAAGGGGGAAGTCAACCCCACAAAAGGAAACCAAAAAAAAAGAAGGTTCTGAGTGACGAAAGAAACCCTCGAATCGCCGACATAAAAACAATAAGGACACTCACAAAATAAGGGTGAACTGCCAGATAAGAACCCCCTAGAAACCCGTTATCTCGTGCAAGAAGAACCTGGTCGGAGCACTGAACCGCTGACAAAACCGACAAAGAAGCAAGAAAGGAGACTGGTAATGCCGCAAAGTCCGGACATCCCTTCAAAAGAAACCCTGATAGAAATTCATACAACCGAAAAAAAGAGTCAGAAGGAGACTGACCAGCCAGACCCAGCTCATGTAAATTGAAACTTCCCACTTTTTTCTGCTGGTTGGTACTAGTCCTCCACCGTGGAGGATGGAGTCCAGCTGACGGGTCTGGAAATAGAAAAATCAGCCCTCAAGAAAACGAAACCCTAGCGATGACCAAGATGCACCCACCAGAGCAGGAAAATGAGAGAGGAGGAAACTAATACAGGTAAAAAACCAGGATAACCAGAATCATCCACACAACCAAAAATACAAACCCTACATCAAGAAGGAGTAAGAAAAACAGCGACACGATAAACTTCCAAACCTACATAGACAAGAAGTGTAGAGAGTATGGCAGAAAACAAGAAATGCAACAGGGTGTGGCCTAGCCCCGTCGCCATAGCCCCGTTTCAGGCTGCAGCCAAGCTCTCAATCCACCAACTCAACATCGCAACCATTGAAATTAAATAAGTTATAAAGTATGACTTGCGACAAATTTGGTTAGTTTTGTATGATTTTTATGTTTTATTTTTTTATCAAAAAGACATTGAAATTGATAATAAGTTATGTCATGCGACTCTAGTTTTTAGATGTTAAAAGTGAGATTGGAAGGGACGATGAAATTCGGTGTTAGTATCGTCCAAAATAAATGAATGTGTAGAGATATCGTAAAAAATAAAATCACAACTTTGACAACTAACAGTTTTAATTATTCAATGAATGAAATAAAGAAAACTATTTGAGAATATTATCTATTTTATTTTTTAGTTAGTTTATAAAGATTGATAGCTCAAATACTTTGTAAATTTTAGTTAATCAAATGTGTCTATTCCACCAATTTGGTATGTTTCATTTACTGGCATATATGGACCACATATATATATATATATATATATTTATCAAAATTAAGTAAAGTTGATGAATTATTAGAATGAAAATAACAACATTCAAATTAGTGAAAGGGTTAAGTTTATATTTATTTTGGAATTTGTAATGAACATTTTTTCATTACAATAGAGTTATAACTTTTCAAAATCTATTATAGCATAAAAGGTTAAGAGATGCTATTATTTTTCAAGGTTTAGTAATTAAAAAATCATTTTCTTAAATAAATATGTATAGTTTTTTAAGTTTTATATTGGATTTTAACATCTATGTTGCCATTTGAAAAATTAATTTCAATTTTTTTTCTTAGATTACATACATGAAGGGGTGGTAGGTGTGGGGAGAGGTGACATCCTACACCTTAAAGCAAATATAGAAATAATTTTTTTTAAGGACTTGGGTTTTCATCATATAATAAATCAAAAGCCTTATCATTATACACAAGTCACACAAACCTCGGGGATAAAGAGATTCTCATTCTATTAATTGCAACAATAGGAAATTTAGTTATAATATTTAGAGCTATCCATTATAAAAGTCTTTCAACCAACCCTATCCAATCTTAATTGGTGCAAATAATACTTGTAAGGGCACATGATTTTGAAAAGATTGATCTCTATCATGTTTTGCACAATGAACATGGGAATGTAGACACACAAGAAAATAAGGGGGTCGTTATCTCAACGGGCATTTGTAAAATAAATGGGGGGAGGGGTATTTTTTAACTCCTCGCATGACATGTTTCAAAAGAATGGTTAGTACATATTTTTGGGCCCAGAAATAGCCCTTTTTTACCATCCTTATTCACTCCTTTTTGCCCTATCCTACCCCATTAAGCATGCCAAATAAATGTTTTAGCCTCACTCTACTCTTCAATCCACCAAGGTATGAATGGTTATTGTCTTATTTTATTAATACTTATGATTGTGGTAATTAAAGCTTTATATCTCTCAATATGCTAACATATGATGGTTTATAAAGGTATTTTGAGGTATATAGACTACAGGAAGATCCGGCTAAACATGCTACGAAAAGGATGGGCATTCATTGCTCAAGTTGATCGCCATCCATCCTACCATTGCCCAAGGAATGCGGTCCCATTGTATTATCCCGGGAAAAGCTGTACAAAGATAGCTGCAATAGAATGCGTCAGATTTGGAGGTCAACAGTGCGTTGCTGATCGTTTATAGCTGTGATCTAAAGATATCATTACTCCTGGGTCGATTAACAGTTTCCCTATATTTCTTATCTTTCATCATGCCATGTTTGTAACAGCTGTTGTAATTTAGGGTGCCTGAAGATCAGAGATCTTCATGGCTTCCCAATAATAGGGATAGGATGTTATGATTTATGTTGTATAAATATGGAGAATTGTTTTGAGCCAAGGGTTGAGCCCATATCCAATTCATTGTATTAGCTATGCCTGAGAGTTGTGTAATCGATCTACCTTTTTCATACAAAGAGTTAATTCAAATCTAAGGGTTTTTAACGTGTGTTCATCTAGCATCTCTATGTGAAGGCTGGGCCTGCCTTCCCATGGGAATTGCTGAGTTAGATTAGGCATTTTATTTATTCCGTCGTGTGATGTTATGTTTAATTTCATTTCTCCATAGGAAGCTGTGACGGTTGTGGATTGACAGTGTGTTATTCATTGCGTCTCTTGGAAAGCTATAGTGTCACGGTAAAACAGTCGACTATGTAGATAATATTTCTTATGCAGATGTGTGGTAGCTGAACAGCCCTGTCCATCCCCAGATCCTTAATTATTGTTTCCATAGATCCTTGCAAGTTGTTCCTTTGTTTTCATGATTGCATAACTTTATTCCTGTACCTTGAATTCCTAGATTAGTTGCACTCAATTTCTGTACCTTGAATTTCTAGAAAGATCTAATTCCAATTTCTGTCTTTTGAATTTCTAGAGTAATTAAATCAAGATAGTTGGGTGAATCATTAGATGGATTGATAAACAGGACTTCATTTTCTGCAAAAGTAATTTAGATATGAATTCATGAAGCTTTCAATTTCTAGATCAAGAACAATAGAAGGTAATTGTGACTGTATCTTTTAGAAGGTAAACTAGATTAAGTGGATTCTTGGGATGAGCATAGCTGAACAGAGAATAGGATTGTTCATTTGCAGCAATTAAGTGTTTAAGCATATATTGTGCATGTTATCCTTGAAATACAAGACTTCCCTGGGTTGACAATAAATATTGCACACTCTGTATGTTAGCCGTAATTCACTTGCATATTGGGTGCCCAACACATATCTCTTCCCCACTCGGAAACCCATGTAGTTTGTGATTCAATACAAGATGAAACATCGACATCTCTAGTTTTTAACTCCTTCTTGTCATTTTTGTGAGTCATTATGACTAGTAGTAGGCATATATATGTCACTACTATGGGATTATTCTAGCACTTGGTTTGGTAAATATGTGTTTCTTTTAGGTTTGGAGTTTAATAGTTACGATGTGTGGTGTTAAGGATTCTCTAAAGGGAGTTCTTTTAAGAATAGGGGCAGGAATCACTCCACCATAACTATCTACTTCCACTTCCTACCCTTTTGCAAGAAAGACTCTTGTGTATTGGCTTGGGTCTTGACCATGGCACATTGCCCTTGTTTAAATGGATGTTGTGTCCTTTTTGAACTAGGATAAATTAAGCTTGGGGTGAAGAGGTGTGTTGGGAAATTGTACGAAAATTGTTGAAACACAATGCAACATTATGAACAATTCAAATCGGTAGGATTGCTCGAAGATGGAATTTTAAAGGAAGTATAGAATAACAATGTTATGATGGATTCTTGTGCAGTGGATCTATAACTTGACATGTGGTGAAATTAGAGAGTTTTCAAAAGGAGGCTGATGCATACATGGGTATTTAGTGTCAAAAACATTTGCAACTATCTCTACAACTAATCTTCTTTGAAGAGTTGGTTGGAGGAATTGTGCCCTCTTGTTAATAGTTTCTCCTCCCCTCCGCAACTCTAATCCTTTAGTGGAGCCCCCTCAATGTGGCCTTTGAGGAGATCATGGGGACAATATGCTCATTCATATTAGAACTAGACAAAGGCACTTAAAATATTGAGTTGGAGCCACAATGGAGGATGAGAAATGGCATCTAATTTGTTGGATATGGTCAAGGGACCAAGTAGATGATGATGCCCAATCTGGGCATGTAAACCAATATTAGTTATTTTGTGTTCTCTTATATGTTTTGTCATGTTGTTTATTTGCTTACTCAATTTGTAAAACAATATACATGTCAAGATGCTATACACTTGAGAAAGGAAGAACAACCCCTTATCGAGAATCTTCTAGTCATATTTGTCTTTGGCCTTTTAGAGACCTTGCTTTACAACAAAGTTATATTGTTTAAAAACAATATTTTTTAATATAAAATGATAACCATTACTATTAGAAATAAATATATATGTATATAAAGAGATGCCTCAATAATAATATGCACAAATCCTCATAGCATATAGGACATGGATTAATAAGCCACTTCTTAATGACTATAATTCCAATTATTGTAACTCTTACTACAACCAATTCAAGGAGTCTCAACTTCAAAAAGAGATGACTCAATAATAATATGCACAAAACATGGGCATTGCACAAATCCTCATAGAATATAGGACATGGATTAATAAGCCACTTCTTAATTCCTATAACTCCAATCATTGTAACTCTTACCACAACCAATTCAAGGAGTCTCAACTTCGAAGATTCATAGATGCAATTAGAGATTTCTTGACTTGAGAAAACAAAATTGAATATGTATAATATATAGATAAATGTATAAAACTTAAATTTAATTGATAATGTTTTATATTTGATTTTGAAAAAATATAACAAATAAAAAATTACTAAAATATTTGATAAAAGGAAAGTTCATGATTCATTTTCACTATATGTGAAGAGCTGTTAGTTAGTATAACCATTACGAAGTGTAAACATATTTATATGATCCATATATAAAAGGAAAGTTCACGATTCATTTTCATTATGTGATAAGTTGTTGATTAATATAATTATTACAAAGTGTGAACATATTTTCCTATAAGTGAGTGCCATATGATATATATATATATATATATATATTTTGTTTCTTCTAAAGTTCAAGCTAAAAAGTTTAGGTACATTAATGTCAATAACAATAACAATACGATGTAAAATGAATTGATAGATTGAGGTTTAATGGTGTTGGCTAGCGGTTGGGGCCTACTACACAGATGCTTACTACAAGAAAATGTTGCAGAAAGATCCTGTCAACCCAATTTTGTTGAGAAATTATGTGAGGTTTTTGCAGGATGTGAGTATTGAGAAATTTGAGCTTTTTTTTAATTTAATAAACTTGGTTGTTGTTACATAACTATTCATCTTATTAACCAATAATTCCTGAGTAGTATTTAAGGTTCTGCCTCATTACTAACACCATGAATCATGATAAATCAAGTCTTCTAGTTAGGGTTCTATGCTGGGTCTCTTAGGCCCATATATTGCAGCCTTCTTGACTGCATATCCTCTATCGACACTATTGATAGAATCTATATTTTTACATAAAAATTATCAATACTGTTGGTTTATGTAGGTCCAGCATGATCTCAAAAAAGCTGAGGAATATTATGGGAGGGCCATACTAGCCAGCCCAGGTGATGGGGATATACTCTCTCTTTATTCCAATCTCATATGGGATGCTTATAAAGATGAACTTCGTGTCGAATCCTACTTTGATCAAGTTGTTGAAGTTACTCCACATGGCTAGTTAGTACCTTTAGTTTCTCTCTATTGATTTATCCAATTATCTCCATTCTGGTGCACTATTTATATTTTAAAATATTCTCTGATTATCACATGCATTGCTTTGTTTGCATTGTATGGTATTAAGTATAGAGATTCATAACTGAGGATTTGGTGGGTTGCTGGTATGATGTTTCTAAAACTTATGAATTCTATCCCATCTCATGTACAAAGGGAGGAAGCTTGATATCTCAAATAGCTATGAAAGTGTGCTAGATTTATAGCTTTTAATATTTAAAACAATTTATGCTGCTCTTATCTAACTAGTAGGCTTTATTTTGCAACAATGTTCTTGGATCATCTGCCCATTTCCCATGGAATGCAGAAGATCATGAAAAGGATCATGATACTTCTCATCGCCAGAAAATAGTACCCCCAACATATTTTGGTACTGTGAGTATTGCAACTACTTGATCACATCAGAGAGGCCTAATTGCAATTTGGATTCAATGAACAGAGCCATATATTTGCCAAGCCATTATGAGTTTGCCATCATCAGTGCTGCAACTCAGATTTTGGCAGTAACAAAATCATCCTTTTATACATAAATGGTATTCCTAGATGATATTGGTTGGCATCATTTTCAATTGGGATATTTGTTTGTGTGATATGACTCTGCACTATGAGAATCTCCAAGGGATGTTTTCCGATGATCTCCTTTGTAGCAGTGGTAATCTACTATAGAAATAGACTACCATTGCTAAGTTCATCTGAGGCTGTGAATGTTCTTTGTGATGCTTGGTCACAACCATTCAAATTAAATTCCCTGTAGGTCATCTTATGCCATAGGAAGGAACACCTAAAAAGCACCCATATCCAACAGGTGTGGATCTTTCAAATTCTAGTGAAAATAGGCACTTAACAAGCATGGAATTATATTAAATTTTGTTGGATTAAAAAATTCTCCAATACATGTAACTTTGTAACCATTTTTATGAATGAAATGGGTGCGGAGTTTGTTGGGTTTCTTGATTAGTGAAAAGAAGCTCTGGTATGGGATGCAGCTGTCAACCTAAATGTCACAAATTAGAGTGCACCATGCATATTAAAGAAAAACAACAAACAACCATGGAAACATTTTTAAAAAAATAAAAAATTGAATGAGCCGCCTAACAATGAACTCTTAAGCTTTAAATAAATCGATGAGCCGTGTTACTGGTTGAAATGACAGTCTGATACTTTGAGCCATTGATAAGGATATAAGGGAAAAGTGGCCACCATCACCTTAGTCGCTAGCCCTCAAATTATTTGGAAGCCTAATCCTCCTAAGGGAGAGCCCTATTTGACCCTACAAAAACACTGCAACAAAAACATTTTCTCTCAAGGTTGTCAGAGATTAGTTCCTAATGGAGTTTAATCATAACAATGGGAGTGTTTGATTGTGGTTGAGAGACGATATCAATGTAGTTATCAATACAATAGTATATCATCCAATAATAGGCAAATGTCACTCGAGTATAAGTATTTATCACACCTATAACAATACATGCATTCATGCTTCACACCATGTTTCACATTTATATCAGCATTGGCCAAAGGAAAGTACATGAACAACAACAAGTACTTGATATAGCAGTAATATTTCAGTCCTCACCTAAGTGCCACGACAAAGACCATGTTTAAACATGTCATTACATCAATAAGAAGACTACTAATTAGCATTGAAATCATAAACAATGTGCAACATCAAGTATGTATCAATATTAATCCTTCACGTGTGTATAGAGCTATGTACACGAGTAAGTTTGTATAGAGCTATGTACACGAGTAATTTTCAGTCACTCATAGTCATCAACACTATTTATCAATCATCACTCTCATATATATATACCTAAATGTTAGTCGAATTCGACTATGTAATCATGATCACGTCGTCAATTATCGGTGCAAGAGCAGACTAGAGACAAAGGAGTGTCCATAACTGATAACTTGAAATCTGTGAGTATATGTATGAAAAAAGATTGAAGTGTATCCTAATGTACAACAATAAAGATATCAATGGTTAGCATTATTCATGGTAAGAATAATCATTCAACCCAACTGCATTCAATACTAGCTATGATCGATATGCCAATTCTTTGTATGTCTATCAACAATAGAAATAGTAAAATTATGCCCAGCAACTATATGTGTGCTAAGAATTTATGCTGCCAGTCTTTATGCAATTAACCCCTCGTTTTTTTTATTGTATGTAGGTATCGTAGGATGAGAAGGATGCCACTGTAAGGGCATCCTTGGGTTACCTTAACACGGTCAAGGATCTTGGGACAGGTCTACGCTAAACCCTAATGACCAACAGTATGGAAGATGGAGGCTTGGAGGATGAAGAGGCTGGCCCAAGGTTTTCAGATGCTAGGACAAGGGCGATGAGGAAGATGGAGGGAGCTACAGCGTGGGTAGCTTTGAGTGCTATGAATATGGAGAGAGCACCAGCAAGGAGTAGCGACAGTCCTGGGAAAAGGCCAGTGAAGGAAGGAGAAAGGTTTAAGAAGATGAAGGGAGCAAAGGCCGGGAGAGGAGGTCTCTAGGTAAATGAGGAAACGGGGGTTGTGTGGAGGAGATAAGAGCAGGATGGAAAAGGAGGTATCCTGTGGGAGGAGGTGTGAAGGTTTCACAAGAGTTAAGGGAGCTGGCAACAACATGGGAAGAAGGAAGAAATGCAGCCGAGGGTTTAGTAGTGTAAAGGGAGCAGACCCGAGATAAGACAAAGGAAGGGTTAGCACGGGTCTAAGAAATATTAGCGAGGTGGTGGAAGTAGCTGTAATGAGAGGGAAGCGAGGATGAGGTAGGGGCAGAAATGAGGGATGTTGTAAGTGAAGAAAATAGAAGCGAGCAGTTTAGAGGGCTGCTAAGATCGTAGTGAGGATAGAAAGCAAGGTTAGCAACAGGTTGCAAGGGATAAAGGGCAACAAATAGGTAGGGAGCAATCTTCTAGAGAGCAATGAAAGTGGAAGAGGTTGTTACTAGGGCTACAATGGTAGAGCAAAGTTGAATCTTACCCTAGACTAACTTAGAAACTAACCTAAAAACCTAATCTAAACACTAACCTAACTAACCTTAGAGTAGATTTGTGAGATGAAGAAGTGTGAAAACCTAGGGAAAACTCTAGCACAAACCCTACTTAACCTAGGGCTTCTTAGGAAGAACAATTAGCCAAGTGAGGGAGGGTCCTAGGTTAAGAAACTAGCCTTGTAAAAACTAAGGAGAAACCCTAGGGAACTCTCACGAGAAGACATGTCATTATTTGCTAAGGGGACATGAAGGAAGGTAAAGGCCTATCCTAGGGAAAAGTACATCTCTAAGGCTACCACTAGGACTCAGACACACACATACACCAACATCCAACAAAAAGGTAAGAAGCTTGACCTCCTTTTGTTTGTGTTCATCCAACAAATTACCAGAAAATAGCTTGCATTAACCAGAAAAAATCCTCAAAAGGAGCGCATTCATCGAGAGAAACCCTAAGAAGGGTAACACAAGTACATCGTGATTTATCCAATAAGTTCTGATTTACAAATGAAAGTGAGGAGATCTATTTATATTATCTCACACTCACTTTTACAAATAAAATTCAGGATGACATGCCTTTAAAATGTCAACTTAAAATTAAAAATAAAATATATCCTAAGGTAGGATTAAGGTAGGCTACCTGGGGTATATGCATCCCCAGGTGCCAAAACGCACTCAAACAAGTGAATCAATATGAACAAAAGGCCATAATGAGATGGAGGGAGGGTGTTATGCCCCATCTAACCCCTAGAATACTGTAAAATCCCTCAATTCCCTCCTCAAAGCATGAAAATGACCTAGCATGGAGGATGTCTTCCTCTAAGGAAATAAGGCCAGGGAGAGAAAGGACCCACTGAATGAAGAGCCAGGAGTATGTATAAGCTGTCTATGAGTGTCTTGTAGCTGAACCAAAGGCCACTAGAGTGCACAAACATGAAATGGAGACATGAGACCCAATGTTCAACCCTTAGAGGCCCTAGATACCAACCCTAAGGTTAAAAACCTCTTTAAATGGAAGTCACCAGTGCCATTAAGTCATAGTACCATTAAATGAGGACCAAAGGGTCTAGCCATGACCACCACTGCTCAATAAAACCCCTTTTGGTCAAAAAAATTGGCCCTCTCTCCTTGGGGTGAACTTGAAGGTGAGATGGGTACAATTGCAGCGTAACAAACTGCCTAACAATAAAATATTAAGCTTTATCAATAAAAATTATCTAGGGACATTAACCTTACAACTTACAGAAATAAACATAGGCTTCTGGTCTTATTTCATTTACACCATCAACTTTCAACATTTTCAATGAAGAAGAGCCTTGTTCTCCCTTGTTCCTCTTCGAGCCTCCAATTCAAAGGTTGGGTTGGAACTTGAATCATTCGTCCCAGAGTAAACTGATGATGTGACCCTTCGTTTTCTTATGCGATTAATGAGTTCAGTATCCCATGGTCTATGAGTAGGGTATCATGTGGTCTCTTCATGGCAAGTGGGGCTAGGTTATCTTCTATGCCCCAAATAGTTTTCTCGTTGTTTATGTTACAATCACATGTGGTTCTAACTGTTAAGCATACATGTTTCCTCTTAAAAGGTTGCAAGTTCAAATCCTTAGGGGGTAGGGTATGTACACCTCCATAGACTTTTAGCACTCAAATTATTTCATGGAGGGGTCCATTGTCCCACAAACAAGGGGAACCCATACACCAATTTGATGTATGTCTTGGAAATTATTTTAAAACCAACATAGATCTATCTTGAACTTGGATATATCAAGCACCAAGAAGATCAAGTTTCTTGAGGTGTTAATTTTTTAATTCTAAAGTTTTACACATCCAAAAAAAATTACACCTCAAAAAATTTGATCATGCTCTGCACAATATATATGGGTTTAAAATAGATATATACTGGTTTAACTTTTTTGTTTTATGAATCAACATAAATATCTTTAGCCGGGAGGGTTAGATCAAGTGGTTTAGAGCTATAAAGTGAAAGCATGAGTTTCGAGGTCAAAACCTTAGGCTTGTTGTGCAAACTATGCTAAGGGCCTCAGTCCATGTCCCCACTGATTTAGGTTGCCTACTTATTGTAACGGAATGACTTACCTTGGGTATCATCCTTCAAATAAAACAAAATGCATGAGGATGTACTTGCTTTATGTGAATCAACATAAATATTTTAAATTATTTTAAATTTTTAGTATAATTAGATTATTATTATTATAGGTCGACTTTCAAAAAAATCATAACCTCTTGAATGGCCAATGCATGAATTATGCAACTACAATGGAATATCTCCTGCAGTAAATCAAGAGTTGAATGACCAGTTTGGAAGACCTGTGTCATCATTAGCCTTGCACTTGAAATCCTAAACCTTCAAAAAAATCACTGGTTCATGGCTATGGAAGGCTGCAAGTAAAGAACCCGTATTGCTTACAAAATGCAATATATACATATAATATGTATTTTTGTGTGGATAGATGATCGCCAACAATCCAGATGCTCATATATCAAATATCCACCATTGGAAAAGAAAGGAATGTTATGTTCACATAAATGCGGAGAAAAATCAAACAATGGCCTTCATCTTCAACCATTTTTTATTTTCAAACTTCAACAACTTAGTTTTCAGTTCATTTCTTTACCTTTCACTATTTGTTCCTCCCTGCCCTCTTCTTCCCTCTCTTACCATCATTTTTATTCTACCGCAGAACCCCAACTACTGATGGTTCATCTTGCTTCAACACACGGTTGTTTAATGCATCTCTTTCATAATCAAATTTGTTGTTGTTTTGCATAATAACAAACAATAATATTGCACCTCAAAAATAATTTCTTCACAATTTCCTTGCAAAACTTTGTTGTCATTTTGCATAGTAAAAAACAAGAATATTGCACTTCAAATTTAATTTCTTTCACAATTTCCATGACTACACATGACATAACTCGATTATTCTCTTCCTTCTTAGAATGAAGTTTAAACTTCCTTTCTTGCGCAATTAATTAGTTGGGTATCACACGCTTTCTTCATGGAAGGTGGGTCTAGTATCCCTTGCATGACCCAAATAATCTTTGTGAAAGACACCCAAATCAGGGTTGCCTTTGCTTTTTCTAGTCCATAAGGGGAATAGTGCATGCCTAATGCAGTTGAAATGGAATTTATACTCTAATAATAAATGACCACATGTCTAGAGTTGAATTCCCCTTGTTGGAGGAGCTAGTCAGCTAAGCCGATTAGAGTCGCTAGTCGACTAATTGTAGATTAGGTCGACCTCATAGGTCATTTTAGTTGGTTGAACCAACAAGTAGTTTCTATAACTATTTTGTAAACTTATATATAGGCTGTTGATCCAGATAGATACTCGGTTTGGTTTATTGTATGAACCCACATGTGTAATTGAGTAATATAATTTATTACTCTATCTACCATTATTGTCTCTTGTTATGTTCTTGTTATATGATTCTTTATTTGTATCATTAGTAACCTTGAAATATGATTGATTACAACAATGGTTTCGTTTTCGGTGGTACATATACTGATGAAATGGATATTACTAGATGATATCAACACAGGAGATTAAGAACTTGTGGGAATGTAAGATTGCGAATATTTTGCAAAATCACGCAAGAAGAAACATACTAACTATTGCACAAGCAAAGGAGAGGTTTTTCTCTAAAACACATGAAAAGTTTGTCGAGTTCGTATCTGAGTATTTGAAAAAGATACTAGATGAAACAACCAATAGGAAATAAAAATCAACAGTTACTCTAGAAGCTAACATGGGGAGGCCGCACAAATTTGTCGTAGTGGTTCGAAAGAATCGCTGACAAGTTTTGTGAGGAGCGAGCAGTCGATGAAAGAGTCTCTATCGATAATATCAAAGAGAGATTCTATAAGGACCTCACTAAACAGTTCTTGTGTTCATTGGCGACACTTTTTTTAAGTTCTTGATCGACAAGGGTGCTAGTCAAATTGTCGAACCTCCTCCACTACTGATAAATCCGCCATCTAACAAAACCTGGGTGGCCAAACATAAGGAGTGGGAGTAATTCTTAAACAAATAGACAGTACCACTTAGGATTTCTAAAAGAGTTTGGATCATCTATGAGGGGGTAGCTGGTCAGGTTCTGTAGTAGAGTAGAGAAATTATAATCGATTTATGAAGAAAACACCGATGCCAGCAATGAAAAGTCGAGACAAAAAGGAGAAAAATAGAACAGTTACTCAAAAAAGCACTCCTACAATATACATAAAATAGAAAGGGAGAAGAGGAGAAATAAAAGAGAAGAGATTAGAGAGAAGGTTGTTGTGCGCCAATAAGGGAGAATGACAAATAGAGTGACAGAACAAGAAAGAAATCCGCCAGAGTCGGGTCATGAGCAACAAGAAGAGGGAGTCAATGAATAATTGTCACCAATGGAGGAAGAATTATGGATATAGCATGGTAGAGCTCTCCAAGTGTGCATTCCCTATATGAGCACACCTAATTCCCTGTTATATTCTAGTCAGAGTGCCCGAGTGCAGGCCCATTGTTCAAGAAGATTTAGGACTACGAGATGGAAAATTAGGTGTATGGATTCGACTAGACGATGAAGGGAATGATGCCGATCATATTGTAATTCATCGATCACAAGAAGGAAATTGGGTTACTTTTCAACCCTATACATCTAATCGCAGTATTCACCTATTCTACTCAAATAATGATATAACACCCCCACAACCAATCAAAACTTCATAAAACACAACAGATCAATTGGAGTCACAAACAAGGATACCCCAGTCTCATCAATTTACTTGGGTATCATCAAAAGGAGTCGACATAAATTGACTACTTGTAACGAGGATTTATCCCTTGTTATGTGTAGAAGCACCAACCTTAGATCGGTGTGACCGTAAGGAAGAGTTCGATGTAAAATGAACAACAAACTAAGTTAGTAACATAAATGAAATATTTGTAAACATTTTTCATATATAAAAAAAACAAAACAAATGCAAATAAATAAATATATTCCTCCTTTCCTATAAAGTGGGCCACCGTATCCGTCCTTGGAAGTGGTTTCGCCTCTCCACGGGTTGGTTCTCCAGTTGTCTCCACGGAAAATTGTCAAACGGGGAATGGATCCAAGATGGGTACAGAGAATGTCTCAACATACATCATGGGAATGGCACGGGAGTGATGGCAAGGGGAGTATGTGAATCCCTGAGAGAAAAAGGTGTCACAACGTATCCACAAATGAAAATGAGGAAAAAGGTATTTTGGGAGATCCATTCACAATGTATTTATAGTATGGTCCTAGGGTTCTTTAACCCAAGATGGTGACCTGATGGTATTTTTTGAACCATGGTATTTTCCTTTGGTTTTCTATCCCTTTCTCTTTTTTAGGGTTTTTTTGACCCTTTTTAGAGTTTTTCACCCTTTTTTGGGAGAGTGTAAGGGTAAACCATAGTAAATAATAATTTTTTGGACCATTTATTGTGGAAATACAATTTTGAAGGTCAAAAGTAAGGAAAATATGGTAGAAATATGATATATGTATATGGTTTTAGACCATGTATAGATAAGTGAACACTTTTTTTTGTGTTAACACTAATAGTCGAAAACGGAACAACTGTCATAGAAAAATATTTCTACGGAAACGAAATTTCTGTCGAAAATAGTTGTGAGGAAAAATAAGTTATAGAAAGAAACCCCCCCCCCCCCCCCCCCCCCCCCCCNAACGACACAAGCTCGTATGTGAATCAATTTGGGAGGCAAAAGCGGTTACTAATGAATACCTTCAAATGGCACAGTTTTCTAGTTCTCTGTGTAAGCGAGCACTAACATGGTACATGACGCATATGGAGAAAACATCGAATTCCACTAAAGCACAAATAAAACAATAGTTTATGTCATTCAAAACACCAGATGCCAAACATCTGGCAGCAAAGAAGTTGAATACTACAACCCAGAAACTGACTGAAATAGTTCAGGAGTATGATAAGACATTCAAAGACTTACTAAGCAAATTGGAGTACAATATAGATGAACAATTACCAATCCAATGGTTTGTTGCAAAACTCTTACAGAAAATCTGAATGCACATCTGACTAGACAACTTCAACACGTATGAAGATGCATTAACTAAGGCATTACAAATAGATATTAACAAACATTACCCTGTCAATCTTTTCAATAAGTGTCTTGAAGAACAATTGGAAATTATGCAGAAATCAATAAGGGAAATAAGCCTCAAAGGACATGAATTTTGGTGTTTTAAATGCTCGATGGCCAACCATACAAAAGACTATTGTCGATAGGATGTTCGTCGACAAGATATCCAATCTGTGCAGTCAAAATGATTTTGTGACATATGCCAGGAGCACAACCTACATGCGACAAACGACTGTCCATATAATATAAATATTGAAAAATATCGCTAGTGTGTGATATGTGAAGTCAAAATCCATTCAACAGCAGAATGTCAGCTAAACTTAAAAAATCGACAAAATTATAAGGCAGTTTACCAAACAAACATTATCACACAAAATAATAATGACAATAATACAAGGAATAATAATAACCGGAATGATAAAAACAATCAAAGGTATGATAGCCGAAGATATGAGCGTCGGTATGAAAACAATCATCGTGGGGGATTTTTAGGTCGAGGTTGTGTTGAAGCCTCGTATGTGTAGGTTGTTGGAATGGGTTCCTAAGATTACAACAGAGGGGGAGAACTCAGCCAAAGGCTTTAGATAATAAGTATTATCCTATCCTCAATTTGTTTGGTGTGGTTAACACCCACGGATACTAAGGCCTCCGCTGGCACTTGTGGTTCTTCGATCTTGGAAGGATTTGTTTCCTAATGAAGGAAAAGTGGATAGGTGAGAAAAGTAAAAGGGAAATTTAATATAACTGTGAAGGAAACCTTAAATAAGTCTATACTACTCTAAGAAAGATGTTTTGTTTTGTTCTCAAATTAACCTGAGATGAAAGACTGATAAGTATTTAATCAGATTAACAAAAATGTAAACAAGATTGATTACTTATCAATTCAATTTACAATCAACCAACAAAATTTGACTGACAACAACTTGAAATTAATGCATTCAAGGTTAACTTGTAATTAGTATGTCAATTGAAAAATTAACATATATAGTCGAATTTAATGTGTGATCATTTGTAGAAATAGATAAATATTTTGATAGAATAAACTCTTTCAACACTTTGTTAATACATAAATCATTAGCAGAGGGAAACCAAAGCTATAAATAAATGCACTTATTGATCGCAAAATACTAACAGTAACAGTGATCCATTTGACCAGAAAAATCATTATTTGTTAAGGAAACTCAATCAAATAAATAGAAAGACATCTGAAAGAATAACATCACTAAATTAAATAAAGTTTGCAAAAAATTACAAAACCTCAAGTAAAGAGAGTACCTCTGTAGAACAGGTCTTGGACACTGAGAGGGGCGCATGAATCAGTGTCTCTTAAAACTTATAAATCTCTCGCCAAAGCAAATATTTAATCAGTCATATGTATTATGAACCAATCATGACATTCACCAATTGTGTGTGTGTGTGTGTGTGTGTGTGTGTGTGTGTGTGTGTATTTGAAATATACAAACACATATGAAGAACAACACATATATGAATATGTCAAAAACCTTTTCTATTAAATAGGATTTTACATTACATAGAATCAATGATTTAGACCCAGCTATATTGAGAGACCTAGCTCGTATACATGACCCAACATGTAGAGAGGAATCCAATCCTCATTTAGGCACCAACCTGATTACAAACACCAGCCTGTTCAAATGAACACAAGGTTCATGTCAAAGGTAGAATATCTACCAAAATATTATATTTTATCCACCAAAATACCCCTTCTTCATATGATGTCTTCATACTTATACTTCATTTTTCACACCTCTTTGTGAAACATTATGTATTTCCATGTATTCACACCTTTTCATAAACTTTTAACTATCTCTTGTAATCATGTGTTTCTTTAATATACAAAAAATTATTTATAAAAAGAAAACAGAGTTAACTAGTTTTGGCTTCTAACTCCTATTTTCCCTTTTTTGTTTTAAAAACTTTTCTAAACATTATAACACCTAAAACCCTTTAGTTTTTCCACTTAATGCTTTATAAACAAAACTTTTATACTTAGAGCCATATAAGAGCTTTGGCTCTTTGTATGCTTAAACTACCACATCATACCTTTCCTTCATTGAGCTCATGCGACTCATTCAACATATATTCCACGAGGAGGAGCCCATAAGACTTGTGCACACCACGTATTCCTTCATGGCATTTTTCAATCAAATTTTTTCCAAGATTGTGAAAAGGATAAATATAAACCTTTGACATCATTGGCCTAAAAGCCAAGAACCGCATAAGAGATCATGAGGTTACAGAGTGTCAAATATTGATCGCATAGGAGTTGAACAAATTTTGTTGGCATCATCCAAACCAATAAACACGATGATATAATCATCTAAATATGTGAAAGAGCGGCTTATTTTCCACATGCAAAGCTCTCTTCAGTGTGGACTCATCACCCATGTCGATGCTTCACGTAGGCTGTATAATATCCATTGTTCAAAGTACCATTGTGGTTGGTTAAAGAAAAAATCCTCTGGCCATGGGCTTCTTCTATCTCCAAGCTGGCCCTCTGCGACCATTTATTCCTTCTATGGCTGTGGGCTTCTTCTATTGGGATTTATTTCCTATAGCTGCTCGAAGCTATGTTTATTATATTATAAATAATAAACTTTGCTCAGCTAAATATATGCAAAATACCATCCTGTAAATCCTTCTCAACATATGTAGAAATCCCTTTATAAATTTATGTTTATTAATTTCCTGTAGCTCACTCTTTTATTTCACCAAGATTTTATAGGCATACTTTTCTAACTTTCGGAAGACTTATATTTTTCACATCTTGACCATCATTAAACAAATTAAGGGTATGGCTAGGTAGCCACCTCAACTAGGAACAAGACCATGTCACCTTAAAACCTTACTGACAAACATTGAGTCTCTGGAAGTCACTTTAAAATGTTCTTTCAAACTGCTCAATTCAACACTTAGTCAATTTTGTCAGACCCTAGTCATTACTAAGAAAGGAGGCATTTTGGCAGACTCATATCTTTGATATCTGACCATCACTAAGTAAACTGAAGGTATGGCTGGATAGCTAGTCCACTAGGAAACAAGACCATGTCATCCTAAGATTTTATTGAAACCCATGAGCTTCTGGCAGGCATTTTAAAGTTTCTTTTCATCTCCTTTTTTTTCAACACTTAGTCAATTTTTCATACTTTTGAATATGCAAACTAATGTTTTTACCTCTATTGGCACAATGATATTTTTCTCATGTAATCACCATAAGAAATACTAAGAGCATGCTTAGATAGCCAATTCATCAAATAACATTCATATGCCTTCTTATGAATTTATCATCACTCGGACAAGATTTGGCAGGAAATTCCAAATGCCTCTTCAACCTAGTGATTTGACACTTAGTCAATTTTAGGACTTCCTCCAAAACTTATTCTGAAACCCCTTTTTGGCAGATCAATAACTTTTTATTCATACATGCTCAAGGATAAATAAGGCCATGGTTAAATATAAAATCCAACATACTACAAGGCCCCCATGTTCTTCGGGCATTTACTCTAACCCATAATTTAGGGTGGGCATCTTGTTGAGGCAATTTAGTCATTTTTTCTTGCTAAACCCTTGCTTTGGCAGGTCCATAACTTTTTCCTCAGGCACTTTCAGGACAAACTGGAGACATGGTCAGGTAGGAAAATCACTTATATTTAGGATCCCCAAAAGGTGATGGAATTCATATTCCCATATAAATTATGGTGTGCATTTCCTGAAGGCAATTTTTACTAATTTCCCCATACTTGGTCGTTTTCTTGTTTTTCACCAAATTGCCATATTTTTCCAAAATGATGTCAGATTGATATAATGTCTTCATGATATCTCCAGAACACCATCATCATCTATGTCATTCCATGTCACCATTTCCTCCACATCACATATTGACATCAATTCCAACAAATTCATCTACCATATTGCCAACAATCTCCAATCTCTAGTCTAGATTTTTCCCTCCTAGAAAGTCATCCTCAAGTACATGTGAAGTCTACCCTTTAAATAATAATTAAAAAGGGATGAATCCCCATGAAATTGGGATCACAATATCCACATAGAACTAATAGCCAAGAAAATATCTCCATCTATCCCAAATCTCCAACAATTCGTCTATGTTTGGGTATTTCACAGATTCTAACCCACGCTGAATATCGCACCTAAAATTCTCCATTTCATTTTTGGCCAACTTATGCCAAAGTTGGATGAAAATGTGGATCTTTCCTTGCATATTAAATGGTTTCCTTATCAACTAATCCACGACCCCAATACTGATATGATCAAGCTCTTTAATATTTTCCTTGGTTTCCTCACATCTACGTTCAACCTGTTCGATCATTAACTTCGAAGGACAAGCATTTTCAATCAGCTCCATAGTAGGGAAATGAATATATTCCATGATGTTGTCAACCATGTACCATATTCTCCCGCAAATTTCCTATGCTTTCGTGATGGAATCTTTAATCATCTCATTCGAATCAAGCCAAGCACGCAAAATAGTTTTGACCTTCTTCAATTGAAAATGGCTGAGGATTGTAATACCTTCTGGTCTGTGTTTCATATGTCTTTGCCAATCCAAAATACCATCATAATATTTGGAAGATTTTACTCTATCACAATAGAAATCCTACCAAAAGAAAGATAAGTCCCAAAAATGTCATCCAGTGTCCTAAACATTTTAGTTATTAAATCATAATGCTCCTGATTGACCTAGATAGCCAAATATTGGAACTCCTGCTTAGAAAACCTAAAGAATGCAAAGGAAGCTGCACTTGCAGTTTCATCTTCACATTGTCTTATCAGCAAAGCTATCCTTTGGGTATTAGTGGCATTCATAGTTATTTCATTCTGCAATTCATCCTAGAGAGAGGAATTCTTGAGATGCAACTCGTTGAACGTGTCTTTAGATGTTTTCTCTAGATTTTCCACATGAGTTTTATGTTGTCTCTTGACCTCATCTAGTTCTTCCTACATCCTTTTCATTTCTTCTTTCCTTTTGTCAAAATCCTTGTTCAGTGTGAGAACTACATCAAGATTGGCACCTGTGAAAGCACCCAAAGCTATGGCTGAATCCACTGCATCAATATAAGGATCACTAGACTATTTGATTGGTGACATGTCCAGACACATCATCATGATCCCTACTTCTCTTCTTTCCTTTTCTTATCACTGCCTTTGACGGCCTACTATAAAATTAATCCCCAAGAGATACTACATTGTCTTCATCAAAATCATCAACTGAATGAGTAAATGATGAAGTCCCACTCACTGTTGAAACTAGAGAGGATGTCTGAGTAATGGTAGGAGGTGGCATAGGAATAGTGATAAGTGATGTAGAGAAGTGAGAGGAGAGGTTTTGATCAATTTTTGGCGTAGAGGTTGAATAAATGATTGGGGTGATAACTTCATAAAGTGGGATGTCAGGGCTAGTGATCGATTGTGATGAAACCTGCTTAAGAAAAACTGATGATGGAACAACGAGTGGAGGTAATGGCATAGGGATTTTGAAATATTGGGTCTCATCAATGGTAAATGAAGGTGTTGGGTGTTGGACTAAGATAGATGGGATATATATAGGTGGTGAGGTCAAATAATGATACATTTGGGATAATGGGCACAATGGGATGACCCCAATAGGAAAAGTGGAAAGAGTGTGGATGGATGAGAGAGGAGTGATGCAATTGATGAGATAGGAATAGAACCATATTTTGGGATTCTTAAGTTAGGAATAGAGTCTTCCATTCCATTATCATTGAAAAAATATGCAAAATTTTTCAAAGGCTCAGTTACTTCTTCTGTTACAGGCACAGAGGAATGCACTTCTTCTTCAACATTAGAGTCACTAAGGTCAATGGTAAGTGTTTGAGAAATTATAGTCACCTGTGTTTTCTATTTATTAAATGGCTTAACATCAACTATTACTTGTTCATCACCTACCGGGGTAACTGTAGTAGTCACCTAAATGTGATTAATAAGCTTAGCAATTTCAGCTGCTTGATTATCCAATGCAGAAGTTATATGTGCCAATTTCTTCTTTGACTACTGAGAAGTATGCATCAGAACCTTCAATTGTTGAGAAAAATTCACTTTTGGAGATCTTGCATAGGATATTTTCCCTTATTTCCCTCTGTATCGGTTACTACTGATAGAACCTTTGTTGCTTGGGCTTCCTGCTCTTCACTGTCCTTTCTTACCTTTTCCATGAGGTCTAGTTCCATTTCTCTGTAGCTCTGAATCCTTATTTTGAGTTCCTTTTGATACTATAAGATGTGACTATGTTCTTCTTTGCTTTTATACCTGGCCAATACCTCGGAAAATGTATCTACCCCCTGGTAGATAGAGTCATCAAGGACTTCCTCATGAATATAACCAACCTTGACATGGTTCTACTTGAAATGAGCATCATGAAATCCTTTGGGGTCATGTTTCCTTTTGCTAGAAAAACCAAGATTCAAGGAAATTATATGATCACTTATTACTGCATCCCAGGTCGAAGTTGGGATGGCCAATGATCCAAGGTTCAAGGGGAATTTGGGCCAACCTTTTCTTTTGGGACCAATCAGTTTCTTATGAACCCCGTCAGTAACAGTCTGAAAAGATACCTCTTCAATTACGAACTTGTCAAGGACAATATTGGGCAGCATATGGATAGTATCAATGCTCCAAATCCTATATTATGAAAAAGACTCGCCAACATACCAGTCACCTATTGTAGCAATAAAGGTCTTGAGTTCAGCTGAAAAGGTGGGAGCTTCCTTTTTGAAGATTGAAAAATAAATGTTGCCGAGAAAGTGTTCACAAATATCATAGAACTTGGCTGCATTGTTAGTGTCCCACAATTATGAATGGTAAATAGGCACTGGAGGGCCCGGTAAAATCCAGTTCCATCCCAAATTGGGATATTGGAACTCAGTACAGAATACGTCAATGACGAAGGCAAAAAAGAAGAAATCGGGTTTCTTCTGGGTAGTAGCCTTTTGATAATCCTGGATAACTATTTTAAGCTCTAGTGACATGATAAAAGCCCATGGGAAAGATTCACCAGTAGTTAGGACATGATGAGCTATTGGAGCCCATTCAGCTTTAAAACATAGCACTTGGGAAGACCATAGAGTCTACATAACATGGCTTCTAGTAAATAATAGGGTTCCCTAAACCAGGTGACAGGATAAAGGTCGTCTTTCCTCTATGAGAACTTAATAGGTTCATTCATCCAATATTTTTACAGTTCATCAAAGTTGAACTTGGTCTTGGAGGCTTGGGAAAATTCTGCATTGAGGGGTTGTATAACCGGTTTAAGGGCATAGGATCTGGTGAAAACTTCGGTACGAAAGGTAGCTAACTGTGACCCTACACTATCATTGAACGAATGGTCTTTAGGGTTCGTGTGTTCCACAATCCATTTGACAACGTTATTACAAGGAACGATGGTAGGTTTGGAATCAATGGCGTGGAGTCTAGAATCCCTAATTCTTTGGTAGGCCGACTGGTCAGTTTGTATGTTCGATAGGTCTCATTGTCAAAAATGGAGTATACCTTGGACCATTCAATTTGATAAGTTTCAGTGACTCTACCACTAGTGTCAAAGAAAATACCAAATTTTTGGTGTTTGGTCAACATGTCCTTTTGAAGGCTCTTGCAACAGGTAATTCGAGCCATTTTGGAAATTGAAGCACTCTGTTTAAACGCATAAGCAAGAAATCAAGACTAATTCAAACAAAGATACAGTAAAAGATTAAGCAGACAAATGAATAAGAAACCAACTTGAGATCGACCAAGAATGCGAAAAGGTTCTCTGGTAAAAATCACAGTGAAAACCCACACAGCTCGGTAATTCGCAATAGTAAAAATGGTAAAGAAAATATAACAGACCTGCCTATATATAGATTTTTTGCGGGTTAAATTAAGACTGTAGGATTAAACTGAATAGACGGTCGGGATTAGATCTTGCAGAGTATGGGATCAAAATGCGAGATTTACATTTTATTCACCATCCTACAACCTGCATTCCACAATTGCAGGACGCTAGATGCGGGATCAAAAATATCAAAATTTTATTTAACCCTTTCTGCAATCCGCATCCTGTAATTTGCGAGATGTAGGTTGTGAGAACACGCAACAAAAATCGTAAATGAAATTACTTCTAGCAATTTGCAGGATGTGGCTTATGGGATGAACAACTACACTCATAAAAATACGTCCGTTCCCACACTCTACATTACAGTTTGCGGGATGCGGGATAGGAAATTCATAAAATATTAAAAATCAAGATCCTGCAATCCGCATTGCAAGTTGTGGGATGCAAGATGTGGGATGGAAATATTTTTTGGGAAAAGATAGTCTTTCACAAATCACCAAAAACACACAAAACATGCATAAATTTCAGAAATTTAACTAAGTCATATCATAGAACCCATGATAAACGTTATGGGGACCCCAAAATGACTTAAGGAATTTGATGAAAGTTACCTTTGCATGAAAAATTGGGGCTCCTGTGTTTTAGATAAACCATGGGATCTGTTGTTCTTACAACAGGCCTATACTTTAGGAATCGGGAGAATAGACCATGACAACCAATCTAGTGCTATACATGTTTAAATGAAGGACATCGACATGTTGAGTGTCCATACAAGGATCGAACCAATCTTAAATTTTGTACAAGTTGTGGTGTCAGTGATCACTCTTTGGAGGATTTCCCCACCATGCTTTAGAAAATTAAAAATAAAAATAATGTTAACATCTTGTCTAGTGTTCAAAAATGTGATGTTGTTCAAACTAAGAAATTACAAATCATCACTCAAAAAGGAACAAAAATTGGCATGGATAATCCAAAAATAAGCAAAATAAAGAATAAAGAATATTATCCTAACCCTCCTACACAAAAACAACTATATAATGATGCGTCAAATATATTCCAAGAATTAGCCGCATAAGAAGTAATTGATGATGCTCAACAGAAGATGTCCTAAGAATTAATTAATTTAATAAATATTGATAATTTTGTTGCAAAATTAATTGAATTATTGTACAATATTAAGAATAAATCTAGTGTAGACAAGCAAGCTAAAAGCATATGCATCCTGAATCAAAAGGATAAAAGCGATGTTGGCCCTTTAGTCAACCTAGAAATTGAAGCTTACCACGTTCGACAAGTCGTTCTCGAATTTGGATTGTAGGTAAACATTATGACTACGGACACATCGGAACAATGAGGTAAACCTCAACTTAACAAATCTGGAATATACTTGAAGTTAGCATATCAAGGACTAAATGAACCCATTGGTGTTTGGAAGAATGTCGACATGATTATCAAAGGTATCATTACCAAAGTCAATTTTGAAATAATGAATTCCAAGCAAGGATCCAATTCCTTTCCATTGTTAGTAGGCTGACCATGGGGTCGAAAGATGAAGGAATCAATTTCACTAGACAAAATAAGAATAAAAATTGAAGGAAATGGAAAAACAATGATTGTTCCAATTCATCTATCGCAAGGAGAACCATGGACATAACCTATAGATGAATATTTTGATGTTCAACAACTATACCAAATAAAAAATAATGAGGATTATGCTGAACCAAACATGTTAACCCAAAAAATCCCTTAGTAAGCTCTACATGACCTACACCACCCAAAGACATCTACCTATGGCCCTCATTTGACCCCCACACCCTCAAAAAGGCTCAAAAATATGAAAAAGGGATTCAAAACCCCTAAAAAGAGCCAAAATATCTCTCATAGGGGATAAAACCTCCAAAAAGGGGCTAAAACCCCTCAAAGGAGCTTAAAACCCCCAAAGGAGCTAAGGATTGGGAAAAAGGGGCTAAAAGCCCAAAAAAGGGGCTAAAGCCCCAACTAAGGGCTTAAAACCCTAAAAATATCAAGAAAAAGTATAAATAGAGGGGTAGGGGTCACTCTCAAAACACTTCTCATCTCCCTATCATTATGTTGCCCGTGTGAGTTCCTTGAGACCCTTTTCCTTTGAAGTCATTCACCCTCCCTCTCCTCCATTCCACCATTGAGCCAAAGCTCCCATTCCATTTGAGAGGTGCTCCCAAAGCTAGGGCATGGTGGCCCTTTTCCACCCAAAGAAGGTATAATCTTTGTTTTCTATCATTTTTCTTATAGTTTTTCTAACATAATTTTGATTGTAGGTTTGTTACTCATGTCTTGTTGCAGGTTTCTTTCAATTTCTTCCAGCTCTTTTGTTTGCTAATAGTTTTATGCAGGGTTTTTACAGTTAGGCCCTAACCTTTTTTGTAGGGTTTTCTTTCTTTTTCATTCCATCCTAATAGGAACCCTACCCTTACATCTTATATATAGAAGGGATTTGTTCCTTCTTGTAGCCAGGGCAAAAGCCCTACTACAGAATTGGCGACCATACTAGGTCGATCCCACAGGATCCCTGAATTTAATTTCTGTATTTCAATTTTTATTTGCCCTAGTTTAGTTTTCTTTCAAATATAGATTAAATTTGTCCTTTTATGCATTTTAATTCATAGCTAAGCCTCCTTAATGCCAAACCGAGCCCATTCCGCCACAATACCGGTTACTGTCAGCTGGTCCTGGTTCAGGCTTAAAAAAAATTCATCTTCTAGACCAGGTCACTCTTATCGGGCTGAAAGGTGTGACCAGGTCACTCATTCAGGACCAAAAGGTGCGACTTCATCCCAGAAAGCATATCGCTCATGTCTGCAGTTTTTGAGCGACCCCTCCCTTTATTTGGGGAAAATTTGGCAACCCCCTCGCCACATTTCCCCCGAAAAGAGCAATCTATCTCTCAGATTCAGATTTTTAAAGTTATTGGGACTGTCAGTGTGGCTTAGCCACCTTCGTCCATCAATATGTGTTTATTTCATTTCAATCTGTGTTTATTTCATTTTGATCTATGTAAATCACTGTTAAATCAAACGGTTAATGGTTTAAAGAATCTGATTAAAGCTTGGACAAAATTACTATAGGTTAAGTTTATGCTTTTAATTGGAAATTGATATCTTTCCTAGCCCTTCCTCCTTTACCCAGTCATCACCCTTCGAGGTATTCTGCGATAAGATGAAGGGTGAAGCTCGTATAGTAATAGGCACTTCATCTGTAATTTTCCAAAACCACTAAAATGGGTGTCTTGGAAGGTAGAGGGGGTGGAGACTGTTGGGGGTTTCATGGCATTCACGTCCTCCTTGTTAACCGACCTTGCATCCAAAGAGTGACCTGAGGATCTACAGATGGGCTTAGTCCCATTGTGTTGAGATCCCAACACCATTTCCTAGTTGAAGATAAATACAGGTGTAAGGCAGTCACCTAGTCAGGCTACCACAGTTTAGATTCAGGTATGGCATCTGTTTAATTTTTTGTTTACAATATACTGCTTTCATCAAAAATTTACCTAAGTTATGAATTCTGCAATAAACCAAACACTCTTTGCGAAATATTCATAAACCATATAAGTAGCCACAAAAGGTAACATAAATACAAAATCCAAGTACACAAACTATACCATATAAAACAACCAAACTCAATTCATGACGCTGAGCTAGCCATTAAAATTTATAATTTACACTAATTCAAACACTTGTAGTCTTTGAGGACATAAGTCCATAACTACCTTAACTGTAGGAAGTGCTTGGGATCAGCCTAGAAACTCATTGTGAGGAGTACCATGGGAACCCCAAAGTAGCTGGTCATTGAGAGGAATTGCCAAGCGAAATGGGCAACGACCCCCACCGATTGACTAGCACTCCCATGAGGAAAAATCCAACTAATGTCTCCTGGAAGTATTCTTGGCCAAATGACCACCTGGAATCCAATAGGAAGCCATTAAAACCGGGGTCCAAAATGTCACTACCATATTTCACCACTTGACATACCAACCAGACACAATTGATCCCCGATGTTCTTCCTCACACCTGAGAGGTGATCCACCACAGTTTCGTTCCTTGAACCAACGTCGTCAAGACCATTCTCGACAACCCTCTTCACCATCAGAAGGCCACACAACCTCTAATTTAGACTTAAAATCATACCAATATGAGCCAAATCTACACACTGCACCATCTAGGCCCATGGTTGGTGCAAACCCGGATCCATTTTTCAGCTTGGTGATTGGAAGTGGACCCATGTCGATACCCCACACCACAACCAACACCCCTATTGGAGGTCCCAACACTGTCATGCAAACTGTCATAAGTTAGCTACCACCACCCATACTAACTAGTCAAACTGTCCCACCTGTCATTCCTAGGGGTAGTGTCCTGTCCACTCACACTATCCCACT
Source organism: Pseudotsuga menziesii (assembly GCA_001517045.1). Lineage (NCBI taxonomy): Eukaryota > Viridiplantae > Streptophyta > Pinopsida > Pinales > Pinaceae > Pseudotsuga > Pseudotsuga menziesii. The sequence goes on from LPNX010017423.1 coordinate 126,705, forward strand.
TGGAATGCATGGGGGTAGTGGCGCTTCCACCTACATTGCCCCTCCTGTCATACTTGGGGGAAGTGACCCTTCCACTCACACAATTCTGTTTACCACACCTAGGGGTAGTGGCTCGTCCACAACTATGACACAAGTACCCCTAGTCATGCAGGTGCATCATGTCCTTGCAAACCCCACCAACATTGTTGCCCCATCACACATCAACCTTGGGTCAAACCTTCCTTTCATGGCATGCCTCAACCTGCCTGGCTTTGCTCGATTAACAAATGACCCCATCTACCATCAAACCTTTTGGACTTCCATGCCAACCAAACTCCCCTTAGACATTCCCAAGTTTGAAGGGAAATTAGGGGAGTGCCCCCAAAACCATATCATGACGTTTCACCTATGGTGCTCATTAAATAACATCATAGATGATTCAATCATACTCAAACTATTCCAACGCACCACAATCCAAGTATCCAGATTTCAACTGCTTAGCCTTTATGTTATTGCAATATTTCCAACTCCCCGTCAAATACGATGAAGGAGTGGAAATATTGCTATCTTGCCACCAAAACACTGCGACCCACATCACCGACCACATCCATTAGTGGAGGTGACGTCGTAGCATGTGCAAGATCAAGCTTGATGATAGGATCTTCCTAGATTAGTTCTTGAAAACCTTGCTACCACCTATAACCAAGGACGTCGCCTTCGAATGTCCCAAAACAAAGGAAGAGGCCATCATGAAGGCCCAGCAGTTTGAACTCATCTACGCATAGTCTGAATACCTTTACACTGTCATTCCAGATGCTCCCCATGTAGGAACCTCCTACCAAAATGCACTGGGGGCATCCCATGCCGCATATGGCATCATAGGTTCTGTCTCCCACCAACCACAACACCATTTGACACCACCTGCAATACCACCATAACTAAGAAACACCCCTAGTGTTGCCTACCAAAACCAAACTCCAGACTATGCAAGAATGATGTCCCAGTCCAGATCTACAACTTCTTATGCACAACCTGCACCATCGCAGCAGGCCCAAGCATTAGCTTGAATGGCACAAAAATATGCGGGACAAATGCTCATGTTTGTGGCACCTTCACTCCCCCAATTCTACTACACACCACCTATGCAAGCCGCTCAAGTCCCCACCCCCACTTTTCCATCACCTTTAGGAAAGGTGGTTACACAACAAAACTATCCCAACCAGCCATCCCCCAATAACCGAACTCGAAACCAAGGCAACAATCAACCGCAGGGAGGTGGTCAACAACAAAACCCTCCCAACAATGTCGAGGCAAACCATCCAGCCCAAAATCCTCAGCAGCCAAATGCACCTATATGCAATGCTCCGTTGCACACAAATCAGCCATGCAAGTTGTGTGAATTCTACGGGCACTATACACATGAATGCCCCTTCATGGGTCGCACCAAGTAAGACATTCACAACAAGTTTCAACATGCTACCAATATGGTAGCCCCAGCTCAACCCAACCCGACACCACCAGGGCCTCCACCCATGGTCCTCCAAAACCCATTGCTAGTCCAAGGACTAGTAGCAATTGCACCCACTCCCCAACCCAATCCCAACACCCCAGGGGCACCTCTGACAGCAGAAACAGGTGTTCACCACCTGCTAGCCATGGCAACTGAGGAGGTCAAATTACAGACCAGACAAAATCAGTACGGTACTAACATTGAACCCGCTGACACATCAATGACATCTATGTCCAAAACAACCAATGCACCTCTTCAGCTACCCCCTTTCCCTCTGCGCCCCCCCATACAGGGGATTGCCAATAATGTCACGGCTAGAGCTACTGTAAGCTACAATATTGTGGATGATTTGTCCCAAACACCTATGGCCATGTCCACTCTTGACGTACTCAAAACTTTCCCAACACAGCGGAAATCCTTACTAGACACCCTTGGTGCCGTAGACCCCTTTGACTCCAATTTGATCACATTTTACATAGAGAATGGAGAACCGTAAATGCCATCCACCATTGCCTTCCAAATCCTAGTATCCATTCAAAATCTGGTCATGCACCAGTGCATAGTGGACAAGGGGCATCCATGTGCGTTATGTCTACCTTTGTCTGGTAGAAGCTTGGATCCCCAATTCTGCAACCATCCTCTACTACTCTGCGGGATTGTGATGGCCACCCCACTAATTCGCAAGGAATACTCCCACACGTTCCCATCACATTGGCTAGGAAAACAATACTGATTGACATAGAGGTTGCCAATGCTCAGTTGGACTATAACCTTCTTCTGAGAAGAAGTTATATGTATGCCATGAGATTCATAGCATCAACTGTTTTCTACCTCATGATGCTGCCTCACAAAGGGAAAATTGTGATGGTTGACCAACTGGATTACCATGATCCAGAAGGGCTAACTGCACCCACCAATTTTATCCCTACAATCAACACCATTGATCTGCAAGGGTTAACTGCACCCACCAATGTTATCCCTACGGTCAACACCATGGTTGACAGCATACCAACCTCCCCATTATTGAATGTGGGTCCTGGGTTATTTGTCGATACCACCATGATGGATTATTTCCCCTTAGTGTCACCACCACCGATACAAATGAGACTATGGATTTGTGCATGCTCTCATCCAGCACTGCTGCACCCAAACATCAACCACAGTCACAGCCCCAACCGCAACAAAAACACCATCCATAGCCGCAACATCAGCAACAGCCATAGCATCATCAGCAGCTGCAACATCATCTACAGCCGCAACATTATGTGCAGCCACCACCACAACCTCATCCCCACATGCAACCATCAAGGAGTTATCTGGGCTCCTCTCCAGTCCACACAATTCCCTTCCTCTTTCCCCTGCCTAGTGTCATGAGTAAGCCAGTAATGGCTACCTTAAAATTACCCAATTTTACATTTGGAATTCCTGTGTGGTACCTTGATCCAACCTCCCAACCGTTAATGCCCCAGGTAGTCTTAATCCCCATGCAACCCATTGTGGTCGAATCTCATCCTCCACCCAGCCTGCAAAAACCAACCACCACACCCGCACTGCCCCACCCAAAAAGGGCCAGGGGAAAAAATGCAAAAGCTATCGCTAAACCTCGACAGATCCCGCCTTGCACCATTTGTGAAGAACAAGGCCATCCAACCCAAAACTACCCTGAGATTCCCATATTCCACATGCATTTGGATGCCATAAATACAACGAAAAACCTCCCCATGGTTGAACTCCCAAGCGAGACAATAGTGAGAAACAATTCATTAAGAACAAACCATGCTTGTGCCCTCTATGGATTGCATGGACACTATTCTCACCACTGGAAATACTTGTCCAAGTTTCAAACGACTCTAGCCAACCTTCGACAACATTCCCTTGAATTTGAGATGACTCTAATTGAAGAAATCCATCTCCCACCTCCTTCTTCAGACACCATGTTCATTTACATGATGTCCAGTTCCATGGAACCTCATATTCCGTGATCACTGACAATCCATCAGACCCGTCTCTTCATTGCTTCGCAATGATGAGGAGATACTCGAAGCCTTAATTCCTCTGGTTTTACCCCATTCTCTTTAAACCATAGTGTGGAATCGATTCTTCCCATAAAAAACTAGATTTCGTCACCCCACCTTGCCAATGACCTTCGTCTTGGAAAGGGGGCATACCTTTTCACTGAATCAGATGGTCAACTCTTGAAGAAGTCATGCAATGGGCTCCACCTCAAGAGAGTCTATGCTTGATATAACCACTATGAGTCCCTTATAGCATAGTTTTTTCCTTTTTTGTTTTACAACATTTTTACCACAAATCAGAGACCCCCATTCAGGGGCAGCACCATCAATTACTAATTCAGAGTCACCCAGAGCCTATTCGAGACACCCCTCACACCTCTGAGCTCAAATTTTCGTCTTATAATGAGACCATCATCTCATGTTTAATAAGCAATTTTTGGGACCACTTCTGGGAAGTTACCTCGATTTACAAGACACATCATTGTGATGTAGGTGTCTTTGGACTTGTACTTGCATTACACTTTCCTACCACCACTCATACGAGTTCCCGAGCCACCGCCTAGAAGGCGCGTCATTTCATTTCAACATATAGCTGTCTAATCCACCCATCGCACCTTACACAGGTCTCTGGACTATCATATGGAGGACGGATCATTTCCTTTGCATGCATTCATCGCATAACTACCTCCAGACTTGCACTCACACCATATGTAGTCAAGTCCGTCCACCACAACTCACACATGACTCTCCTGACCTCTGTCCAAGATCCACCTCGATTTGTGTGCCTCTGCTGCGATCTATCCCATGTATGTTCAAGAGCCACCTGCTCCATCCATACTACATAGATGACCTTTGGACCACTATCCACTGTCTCGACATAGGGGGACCATCAGTGCCTCCTTGATCGTTGACCATACCGGAGTTTCTTTTAAGCTCTTTTTTTACTCCTAAAATAATGAAAAGATTGTCGAGCACAACTGCTTCCTTTCTCGCTCGTTACAGTATAGGAAAGGGTGTCTACATTGTCTCATTTATCTCTTTTTGTGGACCATGTAGACCATCAAATGAAAAGAACCATCTTGGCACATTCAAGCCAAGACCATTCCCCTCTGCATCATTTTATGCTTTCTTGGGAAGAGGGGCCGAACTTTATGAAAAAGCTCACCATGGGTTGTCGTTAATATCTTTTCTAGCCTTCTCATCAAGAAAAGATCGTTGACCAAACTTGGTTTCATTCATGCTCGTAAAATTATATGAATGTCTGTCTAGTCAGTATAGGTTTAAGCTTTTTCGACATGACTAGACTACCAATGGTAAAGAAGTCTCTCATCCCCTAAAGGATGGGCAAGCTCTCCTGTGTATACTTTTATCCTTTTTTGGGGACAAGAGACTACCAATGAAAAAGATCCCCCACTAGAGTCTTCTTCATTCTTTCAGACTCTCTAAAATTGAAAGCACCATCGAGCATTTACTTTCTCGGGCTTGCCAAAAATCCATGAGATCATACCACAATGGTGTTTCTAGACACCACCCCATAGATAACAGTTTGGCAGCATTCCCATTTTTGGTCACCTTTGTTCAGATTACTTTGTGATGTGTATTCCTTGGATCCCATCAATATCAAAAGTGTCTACCTCCCCCAAGTATTTTCCATCTGCAGTTACATTCCTGGTATTAAAGCTATGATCCCTTTCCCATGAGTAAGATTCATTTCCTACCTGGTCCGCCTTGCCGTCATACTCTCAACAGAGGAATTTTGAGTCCACTACACTCCCTCTACCCCTATTTAACTCCTCCCCTTCCCCCCCCCCATTCAGTGGGTCAGTCCTCAAATGGTCTCACATCTTTTGGTTATCTCCCTAGCGCTTCTAGTTAAGGAAACACCATTGCCTTGACCAGTTGTAGGTCTCCCTCTCTTGACAACAACACATATATTCCAGAGGATAGACCGAGAGGTCCCTGTATCCTGGTTTCATTAACCTCATTGATGAGTTCCTTGGACCACTTAAGAGGAGTCCTTAGTGCCTCTTATGATGGTTATTTCTCACGTGCTCGACTCCAGCTACATCATCGCACCGTTGACATTCATACAGGGTATCAGTTCGTGCAATATTTGGTTGAAGACCCCGGATGTCACCTGACTCTAGCACATTGATGAGTCTATTTGAGGGATCCCAACTGGTTCAAGTCCCTTGTGATTTTTGGGTTACGTTGGAGATGGTGTTCAGAAGCACCAGCAGTGCTTCTATATAGATTTATGATTGATGCAACATATTTGTACCACAGAGACTCTGACTCTCCGTTAGTAGGTCCCTACATCTATGTATCATTCTAGATCCAGAAGACTATCAGTCATGAAGATATAGCATTCCATGAGAATGCCATGGGTCCAATGTAGCAGTTCTTCAGATCAATATTGTATTCAGCCTATCATTGAGGCTACCACTATTGTAAGAACAGTTATACATGATCATCTCTTGTATTATAGAGCTTAAATCACACTATTCTGACATCGTTATGAGCATGGGGATTCCCGCCTCATCCATATACATGTCACACATTATTTGTATCTCACCCATTGATAGGAACCATATTAATATAAAAACCAAAAGCCACCATGCCATAGCCCATGAAGCACCACCTCTCCCCAGAAAATCCTATGATCTCCATCGGCCATATGATGAGCTCCTACCCTCACACATCAGGAGGCAATCTGTTAAACCAAAAAATTCCTCAGTAAGCTCTACATGACCTGCACCACCCAAAGACATCTACGTACGACCCTCATTTGACCCCCACACCCTCAAAAAGGCTCAAAAATATGAAAAGTGGCTTAAAAACCCCTAAAAAGAGCCAAAATAGCTCTCATAGGGGATAAAACCTCTAAAAAGGAGCTAAAACCCCTCAAAGGAGCTTAAAACCCCAAAAGGAGTTAAGGATTGGGAAAAAGGGGCTAAAGCCCCAACTAGGGGCTTAAAACCCTAAAAATCTCAAGAAAAAGTATAAATAGAGGGGTGGGGATCACTCTTAAAACACTTCTCATCTCCCTATCGTTATGCTACCCATGTGAGTGCCTTGAGACCCTTTTCCTCTCAAGTCATTCACCCTCCCTCTCCTCCATTCCTCCATTGAGCCAAAGCTCCCATTCCATTTGAGAGGTGCTCCCAAAGCTAAGGCATGGAGGCCCATTTCCAGCCAAAGAAGGTATAATATTTCTTTGTGTCTATAATTCCTAAAATATTTGAACAAAAAGTTAGAGAGTATCAATCCCTGGCACCAAAGAAAAAACAAGCATCAAACCAACCATCACTTAGGGATAAATAACAAGAATCATCAGTCCTTCATATAGAACAGGTTTTTAAAAATATAGGTGAACAGGGATGACTTCAAAGTCTAGTCGAAACATTTACGGGACAAGTTTCTCAGTTGTGGGATACCCACTAGTCGAGACTACAAACATGGTCGACAGCTTCAATGTATTTTATTGAAAGATTTGGAGGAAAGAAGCTAACAAATCAATCACAAATACCAGTCTTTACACAAGGGCATGATCCTAAAAGACACGTCATTACATGCAAAAAAAGAATGGAAAAGACTGGGATATAAATACGAACGAATATGGCCACACCTATTCCCGTTGACATTAGATGGTTTCCCAAACAAATGGTACAAAATGGAAGAAGCACAAGGTGAAACATTCTTATGGAACGAAGTAAAAGAAAATTTCATTCAGGACTTCAAATTTATACCTGAAGATGATTTGCTAGTTGAAGCTTGGAAGAAAATAAAAACATTTCTAAAATTGATTGTTTATAAAACTTTGACAGAAAATTATAACCAATCAAATGCCTCATGTCATAATATTCGGTTAACCAAAACACCATAGTCGACAAGAATTCAACTAGAAACATAACATACTAGTGGAAAACGTTTTTAATGGAAATTCGACCATCCTGAAATGACAAGACCAATCAAAACAATATTTAAAGTTGAAACAACAGAAAAAGAGGATCCCGAAAGATTAAGAGCAAAATAATTTCCATCGGAATTTTCATAATTTAAAGAAGGGAGTTGAAAAATTAATGAAAGTAAGGCACCAAAGTGGATGGATGCGAAAATAAAAACAAAATAAATCAACATATCCAATAATGAAAGGCCAAAAATTGCGAAAATTGGCGACTACTAGAATCAAGAACAAACAACAGAAATCGTCAACTTACTAAAATAATTTCAAGAATTTTTCACTCAAGATTATAAGGATCTAAAAGGACTTGTAGAATAAATGGGTGAGATGAAACTCAACATAAAAATCGAGGAAAAACCTATGAAGAAAATACCGTACAAGCTAGCACATAAATGAAATTGTAAAAAAGGAATTGACATCATGCTAGATGCAGGAATAATCTACCCTATTGACCAGTTGGAATGGGCAAACCAAATGGTTGTTCAACCAAAGAAACATGACCCGACATGACTGAGAATTTGTGTCATCTTTCAAAAATTGAACAAGGTAACACTTATAGACCCATTTCTGACTCCTTTTGCAGTGAAATTCTTAATGAAGTTGTAGGACATGAATGTTACTCATTTACAGATGGTTTCTCAAGTTATAACCAAGTACCTATCGCCAAAGAATACCAAAGGAAAATAATGTTTGCATGTGAATTTAGTTCATTTTCCTACAAAGTTATATCATTTGGTATGAAGAATGCACCAATTGTTTTCTCATGAATAGTTGTTAAAGCATTTCAAGAATATATTTACAAAACAATGGTTGTGTATTTTGACGATTGGACTATCTATTCTATGTTGAAAGATCATTGTAAATGGCTACAACTTATGCTCGAAATATGTCGATAGATACAACCCTCCCTTAATATTAAAAAGCATATCTTTCTAACGCTGATAGGAATTTTATTAGGACACATTGTATGCAAAGAAGGTATTAAGGTCAACTTCACTAATATTAAAATAATTCTTGACTTAAAACCACTAGTAAATTCGAAGCAAGTAAGAATCTTACTGGGGCATACAGGGTATTACAGAAAATTCATTCGGCACTATTCAAACATGACATATCCGTTAGAAGAATTATTAAAATAAAATCAATATTTTCAATGGATTGAAGAGTGTGATATATCCTTCGATGTTTTAAAGAAAAACCTAGTCGAAGAACCTATTCTACAATTTCTGAATTGGTCGGTAAAATTTCATGTACATATTGATGCATCACGTATAGCAATTAGAGTGATATTAACACAACCAAGAGATGATGGAATGGAATATCCAATTGCATATAGTAGCAGAAAACTAAACAAAGCCAAACGAAATTACTCGACAACATAAAGGGAAGCACTAGGAATGGTATTCACGCTTCAGAAGTATCGACACTACTTGATAGCTAATCCCTTTGTGCTTTACACTGACCACCAAGCATTAAAATATTTAGTTAATAAACATATAAATCATAGTAGAATATGTCATTGGTTACTATTATTTCAATAATTCGAGTTCGAAGTCATAGTTCAACCAGGGAAAGAAAATGTCGGACCCGACCACATGTCGAGAATTGACATAGGGAAAGAACCAAATGGAATAGAAGATGACCTACCATATGCACATCAATTTCAAATTGAAACTGTACCCTTCTCATTAGTAGAAATTTCCCAATTCTTAGAAGACAAACAAGCACCATCAGAGATGAGCGATAAAAAGAAGAAAATTCTAGTAATGAAAGATGCACCTTACAGTATAGTAAGCAAATACCTCTATATACTAGGTTTGGATGAGGTACTCTGTCGACTTGTTCTTGAACAAGAAATAGAAATTATAATGCATGAAGCACATTATGGTCCAATTGGAGGACATTTTCAGTCAGACACAACTACTAAGAAAATCCAACAGTCAGGATTATGGTGGCTGACATTATACTGAGATTGTCGAAGATTTGTAAGCAAACGTGACCATTTTCAATGCCTAGTTCGACCCCTAACAAGTACTGAAATTCCTTTAATATCAATAAACCAAAGTTTAACATTTGAAATTTGGTCGATCAACTTTATAGGATCATTACCAATACCAGCTAGAAGGACAGGAGCACGATATATTATTACAGCAGTCAAAAATTTCACTAAGTCGGTAGAAGAAGAACCTGTTGAAATATGCTCAAGTGAGGTAGCCATGAAATTTATATATGAGAATATTATTACTATATTCACTTGTCCACTAACATCGATCAATGATCAGGGGTCACATTTTATAAACAAAACAATTGTAGCTTTAACGGAACAATTTAAAATTGAACATAGAAAGAGCACAACATACCATACTCAATCCATTGGTGCAATCGAATCATTCAACAAAACATTAACTAGAGGCATACCAAAAATATGTAATATCGACAAGGACTATTGGGATGAAAAAATTCTCGTTTTCATATGGGCATACTGAATGATGTACATGCGATCAATAGATCAAGCACCGTTTCGACTTGTTTATGGACCAGAAGCAATCACTCCTTTACACTTTCGACAACAAGTACCTATAATCATCGACATATTGCACGTCAATGTTCAAAATGAAAGAAAATAATGATTAACACAATTATCTAAGCTAGAATAACATCGACTAATTGTAATGCAACACCAAGAGATCCAAAAACAACAACAAAAATATTGGCATGATCGACATATTAAAAATAAAAACTTGTCACTTGGAGACCTTGCATTGTTATATAAAAGTGGAGTAAAAGGAAAACCAAATAAATTACATACATAATGGATGGGGTCATACATTCTAGAATAAATCAATGCTAACAGATCAGCTTGACTGAAAACATTACAGGGTAGTGTACTTTAGAAACTTGTTAATGGCGCCCAACTAAAATGATAGCAGCATAAAAAAAAAGGATTGTATAACTGATCACAAAAATTTGAAAAAATAGGAAAAGCAAATAATATAAAAACCTTAAAAAAGACACAAAGAAAACACTACAAAAAATAAATATGGCAAAACCTTGGGTAAATTATTAGGAACGAACTAGCAGATTACCGTTTGAAAGATATAACTACCAACATCACCGAAACCACGAATACCAACCATTCCACCGACATCACCACGACCTCGACACACATCGACATAAATAAGGACCAAAGGTCCATTCAAATAATAATAATCATCGACATAGGGAGTGAAAAATCCAACATTCATTAAAAGAAACCTTGAAATACCGCCCTTCACAATCAAATCCACCATTAACACAACAATTAATACCTCCATCTACTACGCCTTCTCCTGCTCCAATTATTTTTACTGTAAATACCGCACCAGAGGAGGTTCATACATCATTCCATGAAGAGCTATAGAACTATAGCAACCAAATCCTAAGACCAAGTTACCTATTTGTGAACCATAGAATTCAACTGATATAATGGCACCCAAGAAGACAACTACAATATCCGCAACAAACAAAATGAAAGAGATAGAAAAATCTATCACTCCTTTGGTACAACAAATGCATAAAGTTTTCCATTGGAAAGTTATAGAAACATCATGGGAAAGAATATGGAAGGAAATCAAGGATTGGGCATACAAAAAAGACAAACTAAAGTAGTGTTGATGTCCATTTATGTCATCATTTTGATCATTAAACATGCTTTGTTGGCGTTATTTTTACCATTTTTTATATGATAAGTCATACTTATTGCCATTCAGACCACCATTTGAACTCAACATTTTCAATATCACATGAATATTGATTAATTCTCATAATTTTATGGTTTGTTGACAATTATCTCATATTTCTCGACATGTGTGGCATATAGTTTTTGTTCTACAGGCTATGGTTTTCAAATAGACTCTCATTCGGACACGCATTCATGATGAAGACACCCAGCTGCATTTGGACCACCATTCATCCCTCCGCTCACACCATTGGATTCGTTGGATGGAATATTCCGGAGTAATAAAGACAGAAACTATGACATGGGTTCTGTTGGCGACGTGTTCCTCACAACTTGTGATCATTCATTCTAGAAGATCCATGTTACTATCTACCCAGCTTGATAGAGCATCCTCTGCCCACGTCAAAGAGAATCAACGCATTAACTGCTCATGTCAAGGAGAACTAACATTCGTGGAATGTGAAAGACGTTCTATGTGCTGTGTTGAATTGTTCATGTAGCTATTAAGACCCACTATTTTTAGAGAGGTCGACCACTAAAAGGGTCAACCTTCTCTGTTATTGTAAAACTATATAAATATTCCTCTGGTGGAGAAACGCAATAGTAATTTTTATACATAGATGCCATGAGGTAGAGAATGTTGTGTAACTTTTGATTCAGCTAATAGAAAGTTTTTGGTTTTTAGCTGTTAATGTTTTGTTGGTGAATGATCTGATTTAGATTCGAATCCCCGATTTATGAGAAGGGCCCCTCAACAACCAAAGGTTTTTCATTGTGTATATTTCGTTATCTCTTTTATGCAAATAAGTCATTTTCATTTTCAGTATTCAACTTGGTTTCCTGTAGATGTTGTTTTATTTCCTGTTGTTGTTAATACAATTTACATTTCTAGAATCTAGAGCGGCCGGTCATACATATTTTCTCTTAGTTTTCTTTCAGTATTTGTATTTGTAACTAGATAAAGTTAACTAGTTAATATTTCAAGTTCAGTCTATAGTTAGAATTAGTTTTGATTATTTTCCTGTAGCTTTAGATTAGTTTCACTTACGTTTCAGCTTTGTTCTGTTATGCAATAGAAATAGCTTATTTTTGTAGATAAATTTAGTATAAGTTTCTTCTTGTTATTTTATCTTTAAACAATCTATTTTATGCTTTCCTTGCACTACAGGTTCATATGTATAAACTAGCTTGTGTTATATCATTTAGTCTGCTTATTCTCTTCGTTTATTTCATTTTCTGTCATCCAAATTGTCATATGGACTTTAATATTTCTTGCATTGTTTTTATGCTTATTTCCTGGATTTTCGAATTGTAATATTTCTTGTAATTGATCAACATTTATACATGTAATTAGGACCTTGTTCTGCACCATATAGAGTTCAATTAAAGTTTCATATTCATCCTTAGTTTTCATTCGTTTCTTTAATTTTTCCTTAGTTGACTTCTTAGATTATGTTTCTGTAATTGATCTTTTATATCTGATTTCTGAACTTGTTATTAATCTAGAACTTGTTACTTTCATCCTTAACTTAGTTTACTTCATTTTTTATTAAGTAATTTCATTATCCAAAGCACATTAGTTTTTATGGTTTCTTAGTTCAAGCATAGGAATTGTCTTTTCCATTCACATAGTTAATGAAGATGTTCATAGGATGGGACTTGTTTCAAAAATAAAACATCTTTACTAAGTTTTCTATTTTCTTCTAAATTACATTTATTTCCAAGTCATTTGCAAATGCTTAGATTTCCTTAAATTTGTTTCATGCTTTACCTTTATAGGACAACATACCTCCAATTTCAAAGTAGTCATTAGAAATACTTTTTCTTGGTTTCTTGATTCATAGATCACTTGATAATAACACCTTATTTCAAATCAATCTTAAATAGTACAACTAGAGTCATTTACTTATGAATAAAAAATAAATTACAATGTTTACAATCACTTGTAATTGGACACTTTTTATCTTACATATCTTTGTAGAGGTAAAATTAGATTTACTCCCGTTCAGTTTCCTTGTTACCTTTGAAAGTCATTTCGATACACCTTCTCCAGTTCCTGTCACATTTGATGCATATCCTCAGAATCCTCAAGGGGAATGGAATTAGATAATTTAGCTTAGTTTTGAGTATTTGTTAAATGCATGTATAGTTTAACTATTGAATTTATTAGGTATATTAAGTAGTTGTAATATTTCCCTAGATAATATAATTTCTTGTCTTCATATAGTTAGGGTTTTGAACTTGTTCATAGACTTTCTAATTCCTAGATTAGAAGCTGAATAATCAATCAATAGGTTTCACTATAAAGAGTAGTTTACTTTCTATCAATTCTTATTTCTTAGAATAGTATTGTTTATATATTTTTAGTTATTATTCATAGCGTAGAATAATATATATTGATACTACTCTGAGCTATGGGTTTTGGTCAAGTCTAAATAACTTAGTAGTTGTATTTCTAAAGTTTGACTCGGTTTTTCATTTTGAAAGATCTTTCAATCTTTTCATTATTAAAATATTTCTACGATATCCTATGTGTTATAACTAGATCTTGTTCTTAGTTTATCTATTCTTTTTGTCCTAATTTTCAACCGTTGGTTTAAAATGATTTTACATTTTATGTTGATTTTAAGAATTTTTGACAATCAGTAATTTTAGTTGGATTTAATGCTTTTAATGGTTGAATTATTTCATTATTTTAGTTTTAAGGTTTGTCTTTTGGGCTTATTAGTTAATATGTATATCTTTAAGCTTTCAAAAACTTATAATAATATTTTACTCCAAGTTTCTCTTTATAATCTAACCCTAATTTTTTAGTCCTTTGTCAAATATTTTCATAAGAAGATTCCTCTAGCAGCTCTGTTTTTCCTGTTTTTGTCATTATCATTGGATGCATATTACGATGTGATGGAAACGAGTTATAGAAAAAAAAAGAGTTTTTTTTTCCACAACAGAATTATTCACAAAAACCTCTCTCAGTTTTGAAAAATTTATTATCGTTTGAGATATTCGAATTCATCTTTGTGGCCTATTTTTAGGGTTTTAATTATTTAATAATTTCCTGTTTTAGTCACAAATTTCCAGGACGTATTTCAATCAATTAAAGGGAAATTTTTAAAAACCAAGAAAGGTTTTTGTACACAACAAACTCATTTAACACAACCTCTCTCATGTTTTTCACGAGTGTCTCAGATCGAAATATATGAAGGCGTCTTTGAGACCCAAGTTTTCATAAATTCACCAAATTTCCCCAAATCTGATTTGCTATTTTTGGGGTAATTGTCTTTAAAGATTTTGAGTTATCATGTAACTAATTGCTGTAACTATTTCAAATTTCAAACTAGAAGGTATTTATGGAACTACTTTACCTTTGTAATGATAAAAGGAAGACAAACATACAGTTTTTTGGGGGGAATTTTGACTCAAGGAGAGGCTCTTGGAGCTTTGAGATCTCAAACTAGAACTTATAACTCTTTTGTAAGTTGATGACTGTTATTTATTATATATGAACTGATAAGCCTTTTTACCTGTCATGTTGTTTCATTTCTGATCTGGTTGATTGCTCAGTCTACAATTTCATTTCTTGTTTAAAAGTTTTATTCATGTAAATGCGTATAGCTTGTGGGTGGAATTAGTAACGCACATGTAATGTTTATGGCTTATCAAAATGTGTTTGATCCTAAGTTTATATAACTTGTGCATGATTCAGTTTTGTATTAGCTTGTGAATGTTTATTACCTCCTTGTTGAGGAATTTTTAAACCAAAACCCTAAAAAAAACAATTTCATTTTGTTTTCTTTTTGAGATTGTGTTAGCTTGTTCTTGTGGTAGTCTAGGAACAATTATAGCACTAACATATTTGGCACCATTACCGAGGATGGAAATCAAGATTATTTTCCCTAAGAAGAACCACAATGACACAGATCTGAATCTTGATGGAAAACAAGAGAAGGACATAAAGATAGAGTGTAATCATCTGCCTGGCGACTCCATGATTAAAGATTCCACTGCAAGGATAATTTTGTTGACAAAAAAATGAAGAAGCCAAAAGGAAACACTGGGTATTAGCTTGTTACTTTCTTCCATGAGGTTTTGTTCTTATTCATCAGTTCTTTCCTGTCTTTCTCTTTGCATGTCAAAAGAATTATTTTTTGTTTTGTCTATTCTAATGATCATAAACCTTTAGGTACATATCCCTCTTTGGAAGAAGAAACTCTACAGTCTTCTTGTTTTATTGATGTTGATCCTATTCCTTCATTTGAAATACCTATGCAACATGATATACATATACCCATATCTCTTGAACTTGATTATTCAGTTCATCTTGTAGAGAATAAAGCTGATCCATTACCTTCTACCATCACTGCCGAAACTTGCGAACAATTTGTTGAGCCTCATTTTCAACTCACAAATTTTTAGTCTAGACTTAGACAAAAGATGTTTAAACCTCTTAGGATACCATCTCTCTTACATCCTTTCCCTTCCTACTTTGTTGAATATCTTCCCCATTTTACTGGAAAAGACCATATTACAGCAGAGAAGAATTTAGGATCTTTTCATAATTTCATTGATAATTTTGAAATCATGCATGAGGATGTTGTCATGAGGTTATTTTCGAAATCCTTTGCTGGAGATGCTGGGTTTTGGTTCCAAAATTTAAAATATGATTCAATTGGATCATGGGAAGAGTTACATGATCTCTTTTTGAAGTATTAGGGTAAGAATAAATCTTATGATCAATTTCTTTCTGAATTTTATAGTTTGAAGGGAGAATGATGATCCAATTACTAAATTTAATTGGCGGTTTCAAATTTTTTATATCAGTATGCCTACGGAGATCAGACCTTCTGAAAAACTTGATATGGTATATTATGTTATGGCTCAACATTTAAATCTTCTCTTTTTCCTGTTAGAAAGGAAATCATCATCTTTAAGACAATTGTTTGAGGATGCAAAAGGAGTGGAGGAGAACATCCAAGCTTACAAAATGCTTCAATATCAGGCTCATGTTGAATATATACAAACTTATGAATAGGAAGAAGAAAATACATATCATTCAGATTTAAGATAGTATTCTTCATCATTTTCAAATTTTCATATGAACAAGGATATAAATGATGCTTATGTTGATTCTTCATATCAGTTTGCTAATGTTTTATATGATAATATACTTTCAGTGGATTATAGTATATATTTCCTAGATCCTACTATGATATTATCATGTTATGAAGAAGAATTTACTGCTCTTCAACCTCTTACTATTGATATAATAAATAAGTAGCCATTCTTGACTAAAGTTTAAGAATCTTATTTGTTCAAGTTTTGGTCAAGGGTTTTATTTAAAGGTCAAGAAGCAGTTTGAAGAGCCCTTGGTTTCCATTCTTGAGCTAAAGTTTTAAAATAACAGTAATGGAGAGGAAGAGAATGCTTCACTTTATGACGAATATAATGAAGACATTGAAGTTTTAAATTGGAAATTTCATGATCAGCAGAAACCGATTATAGGTGAATTATATTCCAAAATTTTTACTGAATAAGAAAAAATTCTGAAGTGCTTTGACTCTCAAATTGATAGCAGCCAGACTATAGATACTTTGAATGTAATATTAGATGTGCCTAATATCCATGGTCATGATAAATTTGCTGATCAAAACTATTATGAAAAAATTCCAATTTTTTATGGATGTAAAGAAATACTACATTCATTCTTTCAGTCCTCATTAGTTAAGCAACACTCTTCATAAATAAGTCATCTTAGGTTAGTAGAAGATATAAAATAGGATGAGCTCAACAGAGTCAAAGATTTTATATATTTTTCTCTTATTGCATTATCTCATGGAGTATTTAGAATTGAGGATACCCATTTGCAGTCCATTCTTTTTTAACAACATGAAGGAATAATTTTGCATTATTTTCATGATCCAGTGGCTTCTGGGATGGATTTGTATTTTTCAAAGGTTTCTAATGCTTCAACTTTTGGCATACTTCCTATTTCCAGTCATAAGTATCAGTTGCCTACAGACTCTTTATTGCATTTATCACATCTTTTGTGGGTCTTCTCAAACAGTAGCATGTATGGAACTATGATTCTCAGTCAAATGGTTTCTTGGCTTCACTAGAAGTATGATTACTCTTAATTGGGTTCTTTCCTCCGATTAGAAGTAGGAGTAAATAGTAGGATAAGCTCGCTATAGAAGCATGTAGATTCTTTTAAGTATGCTGGTTTGTAGCAGTATTTTTTCATTTCAGAGGTATTTGTTCAGAGTTTGAGAAAGTTATAGAGATTTGGTAAATGACTCCATTACCCAATGAATAAGGCACAAGGTCTACAGGTTCTTGAAACCTCACAAGGAGGACTTCATCCCGCAGTAAGAGCCAGATGTTATAACTAGATCTTGTTCTTAGTTTATCTGTTCCTTTTGTCCTAATTTTCAACCGTTGGTTTAAAATGATTTTACATTTTATGTTGATTTTAAGAATTTTTGACAATCAGTCATTTTTGTTGGATTTAATTCTTTTAATGGTTGAATTATTTCATTATTTTAGTTTTAAGGTTTATATTTTGGGATTATTAGTTAATATGTATATCTCTAAGCTTTCAAAAACTTATAATAAAAGTTTATTCCAAGTTTTTCTTTATAATCTAACCCTCATTTTTTAGTCCTTTGTTAAATATTTTCATGACAATATTCCTGTAGCATCTCTATTTTTCCTATTTTTGTCATTATCATTGGAAGTCTATTACGAGGTGATGGAAACAAATTCTAGAGAACCAAAAGATTTTTTTGTCCACAATAGACTCATTCACAAAAACCTCTCTCAATTTTGCAACGGCTGTTATCATTTGAGATATGTCAATTCATCTTTGTGGCCTATTTTCAGGGTTTGAATTATTTAATAATTTCATGTTTTAGTCACAAATTTCCACCATGTATTTCGATCAATTTAAGGGTAATTTTAAAAACCAAGAGAGTTTTTTGTTCATAACAGACTCATTTAACAATACCTCTCTCAGGTTTTGCACAAGTGTCCTGCATAGAAAGATATGAAGGCTTCTTTGAGACCCAAATTTTCAGAAATTCACCAAATTTCCCCAAATCTGATTTGTTATTTTTGGGTTAATTGTCTTTAAATATTTTGAGTTATCATGTAACTAATTGATGTAACTATTTCAAATTTCAACCTAGAAGATAGTTATGGAACTACTTTACCTTTGTAATGATAAAAGGAAGACAAACATACAGTTTTTTTTTTGGGGGGGGGGGGGGGGGATTTTGACTCAAGGAGAGGCTTTTGGAGCTTTGAGATCTCAAGCTAGCACTTATAACTCTTATGTAAGTTGATGACTGTTATTGATTATATATAAACTGATAAGCCTTTTTACCTGTCATGTTGTTTCATTTTTGATCTAGTTGATTGCTCGGTCTACAATTTCATTTCTTATTTAAAGGTTTTATTCATGTAAATGATTGTAGCTTGTGGGTGGAATTAGTATCTCATGTGTAATGTTTATGGCTTATTGGGATGTGTTTGATCCTCAGTTTATATAACTTGTGAATGATTCAGTTCTCTATTAGCTTGTGAATGTTTATTACCTCCTTGCTGATGAAGTTTTAAACCAAAACCTTAAAAAAAACAATTTCATTTTGTTTTCTTTTTTAAATTGTGTTAGCTTGTTCTTGTGGTAGTCTAGGAACAATTTCTAGCACTAACACTAGGTACCCTTCTACCTTAGCATATATTTTGTGTCAACTCTAAGTTTACAAACCCTGGTCGATAAATTAAATATTTAGTGAATTCATTAAGACAATAAAACACCCAATATTTTGGCGTCATTGCCGGGGAGTTGTTCTGTAAGGTAGAATAGGTAGAATTTCCCTATGAAGTTTAGTAATAGGATGGTAGTGGGGGAGCGGTAAGATGAGAGGTAAGAACCTATGCATATATTCTAAAAGAAGCCCCCAAATCCAACAGTAATAATAGTATTGTAGGTTTTCATTTAGTTTAGTTTTTCATGAATAGACCTAGAGATTCAAAAGGTAGATACGTTAGAACTAGCTCTCAAAACTCTATTAAAATTCTTACTAACATTTACGGGGGGTGCGCCACCCCAACTACTAACTCAACTGAAAGGTATCAGAAGACACACATAGGAAGTAGTTCTTCTTGGAGACCTAAAGGGACTCTTATAGGAGGATCCATAGAAGGTAGAGAAAAACTAGCAAAAAGTTCTAAAGACCCCATTCCTGAATAATTTCAAGAGGGCCAGCCATTGGAAACCCTTAACCCTCCACTAGTGCCAAAACCTAATGATACAACTTTCTCACTAGTAGGGGATCTGATTTTCATCAATTTTATCGATCCTAAGTAGGTGAATGTTATCTTTGGCAGCTCAATAAATACAGTCGTTTCACAGATTGAGACATCCCTAGTAGAACCTACCCTCCCTGTAGAACCTAATAAAAACACGGCTTACAACTTCTCTCATCGGAGGAATATCACCCTTGAAAAGGAATGTTGGGACATCTCATTATCACCTTGGAAGGAGCCTCCTAGGTACACTCTCTTTAAAAATCAAATTTACATGGAGAGACGGGGAAAAAATGAATATCATGATGAGGTCAGAAATTATGAGGAAGAAGAAGAAGTAGAAAATTGAACTGAGGTTGCATTCGGGTTTCCTATCCTAGACACTGCACAGGATGTAAATATGAAAAAAATCCCTCCTTCCTCATTACCTACTTTCTATGGGAAGAGCAATGAATACTTGAACACATTTCGGTTTGAGTTTTAAATTCTTTGTAGAAGCTATAACTATCTACAAGATGCTAAAAAATTGAAACATTTCCCTACTACACTAAAGGATTCTGCTTTAAGATGGTTCATGGGATTAGGAGAGTATAGTATCAGAACTTGGGAAGATATGAAAACTGCATTCCTACAAAATATCAAGAGTATTGCAAACCTAGAGACTCTCGAAATGACATTTTTAAGACACAACAACTCGAAGACGAGAGCTTAGAATATTATCTCAAAAGGTTTAATTATGTATTACACAAGTCTAAATATAATGACCTTCAAGAAAATGCAATACGGACACTCTTCCTTAGAGGGATCTCAAAAGACTTGGTAGAAACCCTTAACCTCATGGCATCTAGTGATATCTTTCACAAAACCTTTGCACAAATCTGTGAGATGTGTAGAAATTACTCTAGAAGTAGGGGAAAAGTTGGGAGAAATATTTGGGAATCCTATAATACAAATCCAAAAGGAAATACCTCTAGTTATGGTGGAGTCACAAGGATAGAATTAGGAAACCTATTGGAAAAATTTATAACTGATATCTTAGGAGCAATGGGCTCTCAACTAGATGCTTTACAAGCTAAGAAGAGGCAAGACGAAGACCATGCAGCAATGAGCATTTTATGTCCAAGATGTAGGACTAAGCATCCCCAATGGGAGTGCCCATTGAACAATATCTCTGTATGTCACATTTGCACGGAGGATCATACAACAAAAAATTTCCCATCGTTTCTTGGGTTACAAGCAATATATAAGAGTGGGGACATTGGTGAAACTTATAGGAGGCCTTGGAAAGCTAAATACCAACCATCATATCAGAATTCGTCACCACAACCCCCACCCTATTATTATCCCTACCAACAACCTCAACAATGGAACACTTCAAGTTGGCAGAACTGGACATCCCAGTACCCTCCTCCTCCTCCTCATTTTTCTCAGCATCAACATTGGCCATAGGGATGGAGGGGACAAGCATATCCCCCATCACCACTTGTCTCCGCACCTAATTATCCTTATCCTCAGCACCCACCCAATAACTATCAACTTTTTCATGGGTTTGTGCCTCCAGTTCTCCTTATTGCACAACGACCTCATCATTTCCAAAATGCAATCCCCCCACGACCTACATTATTACCCACAAAACCAATATCTCCCCCAAACCAAACAATAATCCAAATCAAGCTCTCAACAACATTGAGTTGCAAGCTCTTCCATCCTATGTTATTTTGACTGCACTTGTGCACAAGATCCAATTACGATCTAGAAGATTTGTGAATGACAAACCCAAGTCATTGGTCGCCATTCGTGAGGAGGATGAAGAAGAAGAAGATCCCAATTAAGCCATGAATGACATTATTTTAAAGGATGTGGATATTTAAAAAATTATAGTGCATCCCCTTCCTCAGTAAGAACAAAATCAGGAACAAAAAACTCCTCCATTTTCAAAACGACTACTGATAGAAAAACCTGTGATTCATCCTGAGTATGATATTTTAAATAAACTAAAAAATGTATATGTCAAAATTCCTCTATTATAGGTTATTAATGATATACCAATTTACAGCAAGGTAATAAAGGAACTCTGTATTAAAAGACTAGGAAATAAACAAAAAGACCCCCCCACAATTCATGTTTTAGGAGAAATGTGTGAGTGTATGACATACCAGTCTAGAATTGAAAAATATACAAATCCGGGGAGTCCAGTAGTAATTGTTATTGTAAATAATATTTCCATAGGAAATATGCTTATTTATCTAGGGTCTGTTATTAATATGATGACCATCGCAGTTTTAGAAATTTTATAGTTGGGACAGTTTCTCCAACCTACTCCTACAATCCTAGAACTAGCAGACCGCACTGTGGTAAATCCTGTTGGAGTTCTGGATGAAATTATTGTATTGGTAGATTCATGGGAATATCCCATTGACTTTATGGTTGTAGAATCAAAGGAGCCTTCTAAAGGACATCCTATCATCCTGGGAAGACCATGGCTAGCTACTGGTAACGCCTTTATAGGATGTAGGGATGGGGAAATGACCATTTCTAATGGGTTGTCTATGCAGAAACTCGCTTTATACTCCCCAACACAACCAGTAACTGAAAATTTGTGGTCGTTACACTTTTCTTTTGGCGATGAAAATTTTCAAGATATTTCCCTTCCTAGTGACTACTCCTGGGAACTTCAAGAGAAAACTACTGAGAATGTGTTAAATCAATTTGTTTCTTCAACGACTTGCATAGATTTTCCTCAGTATTTTCTCAATTCGATCAAATTTTTGGAGATGAGTTTAAAGAAAATTTGGACCTCTCAACATTTTTGGATACACCATGTGTCTTTGCAATTGAAGAGCATATAGGGTCTTATGCCATACCTTGTGAAGTCAGCCTTGGAAAATTTCTACACATAAACGTAGGGTTAATTGAAAACCAACAAGAGCAGTTGCTCAAGGTCCTTAGAAGTCAAGCTAGAGCATTTGCATGGTATACACCCTGAGTAAACTTATATGTAGGGTATACACCTTGACACTTGTATTCACCATATTTACATGGATGTGAGTATATCCCCTATAAGGCAACCTCAGAGGAGGATGAATCCTGCTTTGAAGGACATAGTTAAAGAGGAGTTACAAAAGCTTCTCAATGTTGGTTTCATCTACCCAATCTCAGACAGTAAATGGGTGTCTCCTCTAGTGTTAGTCCCAAATAAATTCATGGGGAAATGGCATATTTGCGTTGACTTTTGAGAGCTAAATAAGGCTACTCTTAAAGACTATTTTCCCTTTTCCTTTATTGACCAAGTGCTAGATACCCTGTCCGACAAACAATATTTTTCTTTTCTCAACAAGTATAGTGGATACAATCAAATCTTAGTATCACTTGAGGATTAGGATAAGACTACTTTTACTTTCCCATGGGGGACATATGCCTATATATTTTTTCCATTTGGCCTGTGTAACGCACCTGCCACTTTTCAGCGGGTAGTATTAGGAATTTTTGCTAATATTATACATTAATGCGTAGAAGTGTACATGGATGATTTTATGGCTTATGGTAATACCTTTCAGGAGGCTCTTGATACTCTTGAAAAATTCTTTATCTGATGTCAAGAGACAAACCTAGCTCTTAACCACAAAAAATGTAAAATGTCATTAACAGAAGGTATAGTCTAGGGGCATCATGTCTCTTCACAAGGGATCAAGGTAGACCCTACCAAAATAGAAGTATTTTTTGATATTCCCTCTCCAAAAACTAAAAAGGAGGTAAGTATCTTTATTGGCCATGCAGGAAACTATCGACGTTTTATTGAAAATTTTACTAAAATAGCTACACCAATGCTTAAGCTGCTTATGAAGGATGCAGAATTCCAATGGAATGAATCTTGTCAAAGTAACTTTGAACTCTTAAAGGCTAAGTTATTAGTGGCACTAATACTTAGGGGTCCTGATTGGTCCCTCCCTTTCCATATATCCATTAATTCTTCTGACATGGCCATAGGAAGGGTCTTGGGTCAAAAGGAAGACCAAGCATCTTATGCCATCTACTTTGTTAGCAAGAATTTGATTCCTACCGAACTGAATTTCACTGTTACTGGTTACTGAAAAATATTTTTCGGCAGTAGTCTATGCTATCAATAAATTTCTCCATTACATTATAGGATATGAAATTTTTGTACATATGGACCACTCTGCCATTATATTCTTAATGAAAAAACTAATTACCAATGGTAGGGTAACCTGGTGGCTTCTTCTATTACAAGAGTTTAACATCATCGTCATTGATCGACTTGGTCGGGAGAATTTGGTTGCATATTTTCTCTCTCGTATTCAACATGATGATGGTGCTAAAACCGTTGATGATACTTTCCTCGAAGAACATCTATTTGTTGTGTCTGTTCAAACTCCTTGGTTTACAGACATTGCTAGTTATTTAGCAACTGGGAAGTTACCAAACCACTTGTCTCCACACGAAAAATGTCAAGTTATAGTCCGGATTTCTAAATACTCTTGGGTTGAAAATGACCTTTTTTCATACTGGCCAATATCTTATTATTAGATGATGCATATAGGAGGATGAGATGACAGAAATATTCCATGCATGCCATGATGGGCCATTTGGCAGACATTTTTCTGACAAGCGGACATCATACAAAGTGTTGCATTCTGGATATTACTGGCCAAGAATTTTCAAGGATGCTTCCAAGTGTTATAGCTTGATTTTTTTTTCTAGTTTGAATCATATGCTTATCATAAAACATGAATTTTCTTATTGCTTTAACATTTTTGAGCTTGGTTTTTTGCTAGTATATTTTTGTTTATGATTGATTTTATAAGTTTTCATTTTAATTTTGTAGATTTCATAGTTTTTAATGGGCTTATAGGATGAATGTATTTCTGAAAGGTTCTAAAGAAATATCATAAGGTTTTATTAGAATCTATTTAGTAAAATTTAGCACATTGTTTTGAGTTTTGGTTAAAAAATCACTAAATAGATATTCTCGTAGTGTAAGCACAGAAAACATGAACAAGGGCACTACAAGAAAATCATGCCTTTTGAAAAAGCTATTATTTTGATCGTGATTTCCTAGATTTGCGCATGAGAGGAGTTTTTCGCACCTGTCAAGGATATTGATACATGTTTGGGCCATAATAATCATTGTGACAAGTGTTTTCAGATGAGGTAAAAATCATTTGTTTGAATTGCAGTTGTCCAGAGGTTAGAGGATAGAGATAATTTAAACAACAATGATCGTGCATGATGAGGGTAATTCATTATCAATTATGCATTTACTAAATTCATGAAAAATCATAGAAATCGTATTGAGACCTGGCAGTTCATGGTTGAAGAATGAATACAATTAGCCATTTAGGGTTTGTAGGGTAAGTGATTGGCGCGATCATGGCAATTGAAGATAGAATTATGAAAGATATTGGACACTTGGGAGGACAAGAAAGCATATTTTTAGCAATCGAATTCATTATTAAGACAGGTATGAAACAAATTGATGACATGCTCCATGAGTTCAGGCTCGCTTTGACAAAGGATTAGTTGTTGGTGTTAGCTAAGAATGCAAGTTTATGAACCCAATTTTTGCTCAATTATTAGTCTTTTCTGTCAGTAGGGTAGAAATACTTATCAGTGTGTGAAGGAAAAATTCATATCAAGGGTTTAATTTTCTCAGTTTATGGTCGACTATTAAAATAATAAACCTTCAAATAGTTTTAACTCTTTGCTGAAGAAAACACAATTAAGATCTATCACCAAGATTGAAGAGAAGTGGGAAAACAAATAGGGCTGAGCCTTCAGACATGTCTTGGGATCAAAATTTATTTGACTGTGCAAGGTTATTTTCATAAGCAGGTTGGTTGAATTATTTTGAGAAAATTGATGGCCATCATACAGAGGTTTCATACAAATTTGCACATGGATTAGAAAAAGACATAGTCACCTTTGATACCCTAAAAATTGAGCTGACTAGAGAGTTAATATCAGAGGTTGCAGACATTTCTAATGAAGGTGATTATCAGTTCAAGAAGGTGCCTTTTGTTTTTAATTCAAATAATTACCTGCTGCCAAATGTTGTTGCAGATTGGGGTAAAGGAGTACATATACAGAAGTTCAAACCAGAGTGGAGAGAGCCAATCAAGATCTTGCAAAGCTATGTAACTTGTGAAGGAAGATATGCCTTTGTGTTTAAATATCATTTTAGGTTTATGCAGCATTTATATCATGAATCAAAGATGAACCTCCCTTTATTTTTCCTTAAAAGTTTGCAGAAGATGTCTAGCAGAGTAAGGTAACATTAGGATCATACTTAGCAGTCCATATTTCATCATGGTCTCATAAAATTAATCATAAGTACAGTGCTCCAAAAGAAGGGAAAGACCTGGGATTATTTTTTATTCTAGTTTGGTTTTCAAAGTGAGAAGGAGGACTAATCAAAGAAAAAATCATGTAGAAAATACCCTAAATGAAGAGGTAATGTAGGGAGTAGATGAAGGACTGTTAGACCAAGAATAGGTTCTTACAGGAGCACATTTAGAAAGATAGGAAAGTCCACTGATGGATAAATCTAGGGTCAACAATGCATAGAGTTCACAAGAGCAATCTGAAGAAAAGTTAGTTTCACAAGGAGTCAAAAGAGAGGTGGTTCAGCTTGCAGCCATTAAGCATCAAGGAAAAACTTTGAGCATGTTGGGAGAGATAGGAGTAGGCTGGAGACTCCTCTTCCCAAGAAGAGTTAGAAGATGATGAAAACTTGAATGAAAAAAAGGTTCAAGGTAAGAGACAGGTTCCTTTGAAGGTTAATTCAACCTCAACAAAGAATAAAATATCAGAGTTGTTAAAAGAGGTTCAAAGAAAAGTAAATTTTAGCCATTGTTAGGATGATTTGATGAAGCAGCAGTAAGTGATGACAGGTTTATGTGCAGATGAAGAAAACATTACAGAACCATCAACTCAATGCAATTTTTAAGGTAATGAATCTCCATGGGTTCCTGTAACTATGACAAAGCAAGAGAAAGAGAATGATAAGGATATATTTAAGATATTGAATATTCCTTGGATGCCAGAAGGACTATCTTTAGCTTTAGAAGGAAAATGTATTGATTCTGAGAATGAGAATCTACAAAGAAGCATCAAACAATATAGGTATTAGATAGAATTCCTACATGAAACAAATGAAGGAATAGTAGTAGCCAACAGAATATTAAGAGAGGATTTAGAAGAGGTTAATAGCCATTACCAAGAGTTAATTGCAGTCTCCAAGGAAGCATTGAAGAGGAAAAGGAAGACATAAAGTCTGTGTGCAGAGCTGAAGCAAACTGTTCAAGAAATAAATCAACAAAATCAGGATTATCGAAAAGAGTCGAAGACCTAGAAGCTAGGCAGCAGAGAACCAGGAAGAAGACTCAAGCTTTGGAATGGATAGCCCTGTTAGCAGAGGCTTCTAAATATTTGTAAAATGCTTCAAGTGATAGGTGTTGTTAGTTAATTTTTGTAAAGATATTAGTTTAGTTTGAAAAACTTTACTTTGTTAAGTGATTCGATGGTATGACCTAAAAGGTAGTTATTCAATTAGGTAACTATTTTTTATGTAACCAAGATAAAATTAGGACTGTAGAATGAATGGGAGTTTGAATTTTGTATAAGGGGAGGATATCAAGCTACTGTATACAGAGCTAAGTTTAAAAAACTCTTATGTACTTTGGATTTTTTATTATGTTATATATGCAATCTATAAGCCCATTTTATCCTATTTGCTGGTTTCATTTCTGATTGGTGTGATCACTCAGTTTATAAATTCATTTCTTGTTTAAGGATTGTTTCTCATGGAATGCTTATAAACTATGGATGAAACGCAGTAATGTTCTTATGCTATTCTGGTTTATGTTTCATATATTATACATCTCAGTATTATATTGTTGCATGATTTAGTAGTTGTCTTATCCTTATGAGTTTTTACCCTCTTCTTTACAAACTGCACAACCAAAACCCTAAAAACCCAGTTTACTTAGTTTTATTTTTTGAGATTGTGTTGGCTTGTTCTTTAGTAGTCTGAGAACAATTTTTGGCACTAACATCTTTGGCGTCGTTGCTGGGGATGAAGCTGAAGCATACTTTCCCTAGGTTATTCATCATTCAATTGGTTTTGAGAGGTGGACAAAACCAGCAAATCATAAAGACTACATTTCACCAAACAGTTCACAGTGGCTACTAAGGGAGTTGGGACAAGAAGTAGACCCAGATCACCATTACACCTGGGTGTCTTAGACCTAGAGCAAATTCTGAAAACATGTAGGAAAATTAAGAGGTCTCAGTCATCTCCAGCCTTATGTAACCCTAACCAAATTGATCTATTTTCACCCTTTTCATTTGCAAGGGAAGAAGAAAAAGATTAATCATGGTTGAAACCTATAATCCCTGTTAGCAGTTTTCAAATCTTTACTGATCCTCAGTCCTTCAAAAAATCAAAAGCCCTATCTCCTGGAAAAATCCCTTTATTTCAGTTTAAAGTTAGTAAGAGTCCTTTTCAACCAAGTTCCAGTCAATATTTTCCTTCATCTAAACTAGTCTGTTTAAAAATGGAAGCCCAACAGCAACCATTAGATATGATGGATAGAATGGTGGCAGCTAGGTATGCACCTTTCATTTTACCTCAACCCTTAAATGCTCTTCCTAGTGGAGATTACCAAAATTACTTTCCTAGGATTAATGGACAATGTGAGACAACATCTGAAGAGCACTGGGATGCATTTCTCAGCTATGTAGATAATCAAAATATTGAGTCAAAAGATGTGTGGATGAGAATGTTCGTACAGAGTCTGGATGGAGAGGTCAGAAAATGGTTTAGAGAGTTACCAGCAAATTCCATTACTTTAATAAAGGAGCTTCAGGATGTTTTCTAGTGATAGTGGGGTGATACTAAGGATCATACATATTACATTACAGATCTTGGAGATCTAATCAAGAAAAAAGATGAAACTATAGCTGACTTATCTAAGAGGTTTAACAAAATGTATAGAAAAATCCCTGCAAAAATCAAGCCTTCTAAAACTTCAGCAAAACTCACCTATGCTAATGCTTTTGACCATGATTTTTCCTTACTCCTGAGAGAAAGGAGACCTGTCACTTTATTGAATATGCAAGAAGCAGCATTAGAGGTAGAATCTAATATTCTTTCCTCTAACAGATTGAAGGTAAACTCAGCTCAACAGGCTTATGACAGAAAAGGTAAAAGGGACGCAGCTCTAGTAGTTTCAACATCATAGCCTGCCCATGGTAAAATTGATGAGATGGCAAAATTAGTGAAAATCCTAACAGAAAAATTAAATAAATTGGAATTGGAGAAAAATCCTAATAGGCCTTCTCAAGAAGGGGACATAAACCTTAATAACCCAAAACAGTTTAGAAGACAATTTGCACCTTGTTTTATCCTCAGAGAGAGAAGGAATAATGATATACAAATAGAAAGGAGAGAAAATGAAGATCAAAAGGTGCCACCCCCACTTCAAAACAATGTCACTGATGAAAGAGAAATAGAAGAGGATGAGTAGTTTGAAGATCCATATCAAGACAGAAATTAGTTTGGAGAACAGTTGGCTCAAGGTTTTGTCACCGAGGAAGATTTTTTTAATTCTAAATATTATTATGCAAATGTTTTTCAGATAGAATATGATTTAAACCTTGAAGTACCATCTGATATATATCAGTCTAAGCCTAAGAAAACCCTAAATTTGAGGTCAAGACCAAAACATGTGGTTCCAAATCCTAAAAAAAAGGCAATTCTTCCTCCTAAACAACAATCAAATCCAAAATTAGGAAAAAGGCACAATCAAGAGAATCTAGAGAATATTATTGAAGATAAAGAAGTAAATAAGAACATGCAGAATTTTAATTTTGAAAATGAATTGTGCAAAATTAAAGCCCCAATGCCTTTCACTAAATTGATTAAAAATCCCTGTTATAAGAATTCAGTGTTGAAAATGATGGGTTCAACAACCAGTCAAGTACCCTCTGACACAGTAAACTTACAGGAGGAGAATCCAAATTTTTTTATTGGATCATCTTTCGCAGAGAAAACTGAAAATGATGCAAGTGCATCCCCACCATTTTATATCACATTAATCATCCATGAGCAGATGATCCATAATTGTCCTTTGGATTCAGAAGCATCTCATAATCTAATGCCAAAAGAAGTCATGGAAGACTTGGGTTTGACCATAACTAAACCTTATCATGACTTGTATGCTTTTGATTCTAGATCCCTCAAGTGTTTAGGAGTGATCAAGGACATGGTGGTTAGCTTAGCTTAGCTACCAATGAAAAGTGTTATTATGGATGTATTAGTGGCAGATATCACACCTAAATTTGGAATGCTCCTTTCTAGATCTTGGGCTAAGAAAGTAGGGGGGACTTTACAGATGGACTTAACATATGCAACCATCCCTATCTTTGGAGGTGAGAATAGAAGGTTGTCTAGAGAGTTACAATTTGCTTATATTGTGACTGATGACAGGAATCCTACAAATCATCCATTATATGCTGTTGAAAAGGATTTAGGGACTTGTATGTGTTGAGTCCAAATTTGGTCCCTTTTTAACCACCTTTAATCACCTTTCTTGCCTTGTTTTACACTGCCTAGCATGCCAATCAGACTGATTTTCTTCACTTTATTCCCTAAATTGTCAAAGTAAGACTGATTATTGTTTTACCTTATTAATGCTTATTCTTGTGACAATTAAGGCTATTTATCTCTCGAAATTGTGCTAATATGTGTGATCTATGAAGATAATGTGAGATGAGCAGAATGCAGGGGGATAACGCTGAACAAGTCTAGGGACGAGGGATGGTCGTGACACAAAAGGGATCCTCAACCTGTCCATCATCGATTGAGGCAGGTGACATTCCAGACAAGAGCCAGTCAGAGTAGCCATAATAGAATGTGCTATGATCGAGGGATCTCCAGTGTAGCTGCTCGAATATTATGGCGATCTGAGAAGATCGCCACTTCTGGGCCAGTCAACAGTCTTCTCGCACTTTCTATAATTGTATCATGCCACGTCTTGTAACAACCGGTGTTATTGAGGGTGCCTGAAGATTAGAGATCTTCATAGCTTCCCTTTGTAATAGGATTGGATGTTATCGCTTTTATGTATAAATGCAGAAGGCTATCTCGACCTAGGGGGGTTGGAAAATAGTTAATTCATTCGGTGTATTAACAGCGGGAGAAATCTGTAATAATCCTTCCTTTTTAATACAAAGAGTTACTGCTGGTTTAAGGGAGCTGTACATTGTTCATCCAGCGTCTCTGTGTGAAGGCTGGGCCCGCCTCCCGCAGAGATTGCTGAGTTAAGGTAGGATATCTTAATTTGTGGTTGTGTGATGTTTCGTTAATCATATTTTCTGTGTGCGCAGCAGTAGTGTGTGTGATTTACAGCATTGCATTTTCCTAAGATCAATAACTGTAACAGTCGACTGATTAGATAATCTTTATGCAATTTATTCAATAGTTGTACACAACTCTGTTCATCTCATGGTTTCAGGTTGACACCCCACGAACCCTGTGTAATTATTGGATTGTTATAATTGTTGATCTTTATTTCTGCAATTCAATTCTTAGAATAGCTGAGCTTGATCTGTCGCAATTGAATTTCTAGATTACGATTAATTTATGGTTACAGATTCCGAGTGTGATTAGATCAATAGGCAATTCCTTTAGTTTGGGCTGTGAATAGGATTTCCTTTCTGTCAGTAATTGTTGATTTCATTTCTGGTTGATGCATAGAAGGACAAGGTTGAAATTGTAGAGTTAGAATATTGGTGGGATCACATAAAGTTTGAGGGATGAACATAGTTGTTTAAGAACAGTATTCACTACAATGATTTGGTGTTTAGCATATATTGTGCACTTACCCTTTGAAACAAAAGACTTCCTCGGGTTGACAATGAATTTCGTAAGCTCTGTGTGTTGATAATAACTTATCTGCATTTAGGGTGCTCGACATTTTGGCGCCGTTGCCGGGGAAGGGTAATTAAACACTATCAGTAGTTGCATTTGATAATGATTTTTAGTCAGTCTCTTTTTATTCTTTCTGATGAAATGATTTGGGTTGTATGAATACTAAAAGGGTAAAACGCGATCAATTCCCAACTCCCAAAACCCCACAAGATACTAACGGAGCAGGTGGGTCGGGTCGAGGTCGGGGAGTACCATTGGGCAGAAGGACGTTCATTGACGACCTTGTTGATAGAACTGATTCATCCACTGGAGCTCGTCTTCAAGAAACTCCTAACAGAAGAAACCCCGCTGATCCTGGGGCATTAGAATTGGGATCCATGGTGGAGAAGACATGAGCAGCTGCGACGTCCTCAGCTACCCCTATAGACAAAGACACAGCTGTTACAACGGGACCTGCTAGTAGAGGTCCGAATTATCACATTAACAGGAGGAGTGTAACTAAGGAAGAGAGGAATCAGTACCACTAGAAGCTCCTGGGACAGTGGAAAAATGAAGAAAAGAACGAGGAACAAGAGGAGAACGAAGGAAAGAACGAGGAACAAGAGAAGAACGAAGAAAAGAACACAGGAGGAGACGAAGAGGAGAAAACAGAAGAAGAGATGAGTAACAGACACGGGGAGGCCCCAAAGGAAGAAGTGATGGGAGAAAACTATCATCATGAGAATCGCTCCCTGCCAGAGGGAACAGTGGCTACATTACAATTTCCTATTCAACAACCAGATGGGGCAGCTCCTATGAAGAATATCTCACCATCGGTGTTACCTCGTTTCCATGGAAAGGCGGCAGAAGACCCAGATGAATTCCTTTTCGAATTCGATATTCTTTGTCGCAGTTACGATTATATCACCGATGCCCAAAAACTAAAACGTTTTCCTGCTAACCTTAAGGACAATGCATTACGTTGGTTCATGAGCCTTGGGGGAGGAACCGTTACTAATTGGGATGCAATAAAGCAGGTGTTCCTGGAGAAATATCAGGAATACTGTAACACCAAGGATAAGAGAGAGGAGTTATTTAAAATGGTGCAGAAGGAGGACGAAAGTTTGGAAGATTTCGTGGAAAGATTGCTGCACAATGTACAGAGAGCTGGGCAGACGAACATGGGACTGGATGTACTCAAAATAATCTTGCTTCGGGGAATCAGGGATGATTGTCTAGACATGTTAAACCTGCTTGGTAAGGGAGACATCTCCAAAGAACCTTTCGACAAAATTGTGGAGCTGTGCAAAAGATACTCCAGAGGGTCTTCCAGGAATAACAAGCGGGATAAACGAGAAAAGATGGAACGTGACGTCTTCGATCGAACTCAGAAGTCATCCAATGGAGGCGCTACCCATGCAGAGATAGGAAATCTACTTGAAAATTTTAAAACAGAAATGATGAGCTCCATCTCTTCGGAAATTGATGTCCTGAAGGAAAAACAAAAACAAGCAGTAGAGGATATTACATTGGGTGTGTTCTGCCCCCAATGTAGAAAGAATCATCCATTGAGAGAATTCCCGCTTGACAAAGTAAACGTATGCCAGCTGTGTGAGCTGAACCATGACATGAAGGAATGCCCTTCACTTCCTCAAGTCAAGGTCGTTCTGCAGGCATCAAGCCCGGATGTGGAAGCAGCCTACTTTATCGCACAGAAGAAACCATGGCAGCCTCGGAATCAAGGTATGTCTCCAGACTCTCTCCCATTTTTTAATAATATGGGGAATTGGAATAATATGCAAAATATGAATACACAATTCCCTTCGAATTATACTCAATGGAATTCCTCTCAACCTGCAATGCAAAACTATAATTCATGGAATCCCTGGACACAGCCACCACCCCAACCTACATCATGGACTCCTGGATGGAGGAATTTCCATCCTGGGAACCAGTTTCCTCAACCACCTCTACCTCAAGAAGCACCGCATTCTCCTCAATTTTCTCAATTCCCTCAAATTCCTCCATATCCTCAATACTTACCTCCACAGTCACAGCTGCAGCTGCAAAACAATTCTGTCCCTAATATACCAATCCGACTCCAGCTGCCTACCCAACCTAATCCTAACCCAAACAATAAAGCAGTCCACCAATTGGAGACTGTCAACGTGCCATCCTACTCTCTTTCCCCTGTACCCTGTAATGAAATTCACTTACGATCTGGGAAAATTGTAGAACCTGTAATAACAGAGGATGTTTCATCCTCTGAGCATAGAGAAGAGGAGAGCTTACAGCATCCATTTGACTCAAGTCCCATCATTGAGGATGCTGGGAATCCTTTAGAAGGGACGGCTGAACCATCCAACGATAAACCTGAAGAGATATAGCCTTCCCATCTGATAAAGTATCCACCATACCCCGAGAGATTACTGCTACCAAAAATGGGGGGGCAACCTCAGTTTAACCTCCTCGGAGAGTTAAGAAACCTTTATGTTAAAATCCCCCTCCTTCAAGCGCTTCAATATGTGCCCATTTACGCTAGAACAGTTCGGGAGCTGTGCACAAGAAGAACACAAAGGAAATTCAGGGATCCTCCCACGGTTCATGTCATAGGAAACTTATCGGCCTTTATAACAGGAAAAGCCCCTGTGACTAAATACGATGACCCTGGCAATCCTACCGTTACTGTACAAATAGGACAGACACAGATACCCAACGTCCTAGTGGATCTGGGAGCAGCAATCAACGTTATAACTATGGAAACTGTAAAGA